>OX421446.1:6962321-6979821 GCA_949126865.1 Montipora capitata
TGTAGTTAAAAATCACATTTAAATTAACTTTAAGATGATTAAAGTACCTGTACTTTCTTATTTAGGCATTGCTAGGTAATCTGATGGTCAAAGACATGTAATACGTGTAATTTCATCATTATATAATTCACAAGATGGCGACAGCTTCCTCCGGGTAAGTTACTGTACATGTAAGATAATGTTCACTGTCTTGTAACATACATTATTTAGAAAATCACGTAGTTAAGACTGCAGTTTTTAGGTACATGTGATGGAAATAGAAACCAGTAAACTGATTTTATAAAGCCTGTTTACATGGAGCTGGGAGGGTAACCCTCCTAGAGCTTCCTTTACACATGTTGGGTCATCCCTAGGACTTATTATAGCCATGCATGTATATGCTCGGTAGATCAGCCCCTAAGTTGACGCCATTGAATTTGCATTTCATCTTGTTCTCTCTGATATATTTGAGAAGCAGTCCATGCCATTTCTTGAACAAAGAGGAGTCTATTATTTTATTTTCTCTTTTGATTTACTGAGTGGCTGATCAAGGAGGACTCTGTCTGTCAAACCTTTGCGTTTTGGACAAGATTTAATTTTGCCTATTAATTGGTCATCGCCAGGAGAATGTTCTATTCCAACTGCCAAACTGTCACCCTGACTGTTGTCCTGACTTTTTATATCATCCTGGCTTGGATTCACCACTCTTGCAAGCATACACTGTAGTTCTCCGAAGTAATTCTCCAGGTTTATAAATGCGAGAAGCCATGGTGAGACTTGGCAGGGAATGTGACAGTTGTGTGATAACCCTAAATTTTACCCTCCTAGGAGGGTATTCCTGTCTTCTAATGAACTTTTAAATGGCTTAATAAATCTAGAAGAACAATGCTAACAAGCAAAATCAGGTTACCTGGCCTCCTCCCAGGCTAATCCTAAATTGCTTATAAAGAAAACCGGGAAAAACAGTAGAGGAGGGTAACCCTCCTAGACGGGTAAGCAGCAGACAAAGGACTCCAAGACACCTGAACCTTGATTAGCCAAATAAACCAAGTCTAATTAAATTAAACTTTGCTTAAATGACTCCTCCCTAAAGAGTGTTAGGTAATTTGCATTTGAAATTATTGGAAAGCGATCAGGGGTGCTTACCATTTAGCCAAATAATCCAGATGGAATGATCGTTGCCTAAAGGTAAGCGATTTTCCGAATTTAATGACCAACCGGATGAGAATGGCACTTACCATTTACTACACAGCATTCCATCCCGCATATTTTACTCTTAGACTATTTTGTGAGAAAGGGCCTGGAAACAGAAGGATTCTCGCAAATGGTAAGAGCATTTT
Organism: Montipora capitata; assembly: GCA_949126865.1. Taxonomy (NCBI): domain Eukaryota; kingdom Metazoa; phylum Cnidaria; class Anthozoa; order Scleractinia; family Acroporidae; genus Montipora; species Montipora capitata. The sequence goes on from OX421446.1 coordinate 6,963,641, forward strand.
GTGAATTCCGTTCCGAACGGAAAAAGAGGACTACCTCTGGAGGTTGTCCACATTTCCGAAAAGATTTTCCGGAAAGCTGCTTTTCCATTTGACTTCAAACCGAAATTTCTGGATTTTTTGGCTAAATGGTAATCACCCCAGGTATCCTTCTTTCCAATCAGCATGGCAATAAATTATTGACAAACTGCCATCTTTTAGGAATATTGTAATCCCCTGGCTAATGTGCAACATTATACGTTTAGGTCAAGCCATCTTGGTTTGACTGAAAATCAGAAACGATGGCTTGTGGCTGGAATAGCACTCAACAAGATCCTCATACCACAGATACGGCCATTTGTGGAAAAAGGCATCAACACTGAATACAAAAACCTGAAGGCTAGCCACAATATTCATGGACAGAGCAGTACATCTGGACGTCTTCAACAATGGCCACCTACATGTAGAAAATTGTTGAAATATGAGAACATCAATGGAAATGATGTTCACCCCAGATGTCGTGGAAAATTCAATTATTCTCTGTTTGACTGTCGAGTGATGTCTCATGTTGACTTTGCCAGGCTGTATGTTGAGAACTACATGGCCCACTTCACTGCCTTTGATGACCAATGTGATGCTTCAGCTGTGTTGACATTACTTGGTGTGGTGCCTGTATTCTCAGCGCCTGTACAAACGGCTGCAGGTGATGTCAGAATGGGGAGGAATGACTGGGCACATTGTGTCTTCAGAAAATGGGATCAAGTCAAGTATCAACAAAGTTTTATTGACATGGAACACCTAGTGAGAGCCATGGCTCTACCAGCTGCAGATGAAGGAAAACTTCTTGGAGAATTAAAAGACTGGGAAACTAAAGGTAATGTACAGGGTGTTTCAAAGTTTGTTCTGATTTGTTTTCTTCATGATCATAACTTTTTATTATTTATTTAAATGTCTAGCTCTTTAAAAATTAGGTATATTATTTTTTGCTTATTTTTCATTTGATAATTCAACTTAATTTAATTAGACTTTGCAGGAAGCTCTGAGGGTACTTTTTCATTGAACACCTCATCTACTGATGATTCATCTTGGAATTCTAGTTGCATTTCAGCATTCTCTTGATCATTTATGGGGTCATATGAATGTATGACAGTGCCCTGCTTGTTTCTTAGCCATTCTAGTGCTTCTGTTACCACTAAATAGCTGATAGAGATGATGTAGTGTGCAGCAAAAGTTGTCTTAACTGTGCAAATGGCAATAAGAGAAAGATTAGCAGCGAGTCAAAGCTGTAAAATTCTGAACAGGTTTTGAAATTTGAAGCATACTTAAGAAATTCATTTCAGGGCTGCACTGTTATGGCAAATTTTCAACCAATCACGCATGGTAAAAGTGACACTGCAGTACCAAATTCTGTCAGGGCCTAATGGAGTTAAACTGAGGAAAGACCCCAAGTACGCATTGCGGACCTATTTTTCTTCTTGTGATAAAGCAAGGTTAAATTTCTAAGCTTTTGCGTGACACGATATTAAAATTGCGGTCGAGAATGCTATCACGTAGGTTAAAAAAGTGACTTATCCGCTGAGATTTTGCAATCTGAACAGCCCTTGTATGAGATTAAGTACTCACATAGATGTTTATGAGCCCTCAGAAGACGACTACTGGCTTTTTATAGCAAAACTCGATGACATATGTTTTTGTCAGCTTTCGGCCACCATATTTGTGTCCCTGAGAGGGACGCAAACATGACATCTCCATACAAAGCCTTATAAATTTGAGTAAAACATTTCTTCGAATGTGTCTTGCACGAAACATTGCACACCTGAACCTTTGTGAGACTGTTTGAATATTCATCTTCTTTTATCTCTTTGATTGTTCACTTTATTTGTTGAATGGTTTTGGTGATGGTGTGACAGTGAAAACCGGCAATTGAAAAAGTTCTAACAAATGATAGATTTGTTTAAAAAATTAGAAACTTTAATCGGAACAAAGTTTGAAACACCCTATATATATGAAATGTACATATTTAATGTCGGAAACCGAAGGTCTGATGGTGTGACTGTATTAATGATCAACATACAACCTTTACTAGATAGTTTTCTTACTAAATTGCTGCTTATCAGGTAGTTATAATATTATTGGCACTGATCAGTTCTAGTTTTATTTTTTGGCAGGAACACATCTCTGCATGAATTCTGCCATAGACCCAGCGTTGTTACAACTGGTTCAACAAGGACTTCAGTCACTGCAAGATAATGTGAGGAACATGTCTGTAGAATTTGAGGAAGAGAAGAGAAAATTCCAGCGTGAACTGAAAAATGTTGCAACAGCTCTGGAAGAGGTGGAACAGAGGGTGCAATTACTGGAGACTGGGCAGCAGATCTTAGAGCATCGCAGTGGATCACTTGAAGACAGAATGGATCATTTTGAAGGTACCGGTACATCTTAAGTAATGAATTGTTTTACAGTCAAACCTCTCCACAACAGCCTACTTGGGTACAGAAGAAAGTGGCTACTGTACAGAGGTGGCCATTATGGGGATGTAGGGGTGTAATATCACACTGTCCTGTTTTTTTCAGGGGTTTTTCATTTTTCTTTCTTTAAAAATGTTTACTTTAAGACATAAATATGCAACAAAATCAAAATATATGAACAAAACGGAAACCAAACAGAAACAGAGCGACAATGTGCTAAATACAGATCAAGTATCATGACCTTTTGCAATAAAAACTGGGTTATGGGCACCACTCATCAACGCTTGATTAACTGGTTGTTGCTGAGTGGTTCTTCTCTGACAGTTGTTGGGATGTGCTTCAGTGGCCATTGCCATTGTGAAGAGGTGGCCATTGTAGAGACTGGGCAGTCCACTGTAACAGAAAAAAGTGGCCATTGTAAAGAGGGGACTGTTAGTGGGGTTTACAATCTATGTATGGAATAATTAATAAATGTTGGAGAAAGCAATGGATGGAGCTAGGAACTTATGGTAAATTGATCCAACGTAATTAACTGACAACTGATCAAAATGCTGCATGCAGAGCCGTGTGTGTACTAGTATGAACATACTAATTATATAATTACATTAATTATAATTTGCCATACTAAACCTCCTACCAAAACAACACACATCTAAAGTAGTATGATCTGTCTTAACAAACCTCTCTGTCACCCCCATTACAAGAATTGGAAAAAAAAAACACTAAAAACAAATATCCAGGATGTGTTGGAGGGGCCTAAACCAATTATGTGCAGTGTAAAACTGACTTAAAATGAAACACAAAACTGTTTAATCTGATGCAAGGGCCTAGGGGTGTAGGTTGTGCAATTAATTGAAAGAGGGTAAATGAACTCTTGCATATATTTATGTGGTAATTTTACATGACTTGTTAAAAAGAAAATGTACAGAGTGAGACAAAAGAATATAATTATACTTGGCAAAGGTTTTTTTGTTTCTGTCATCAATAGTTGTATTGTTTCAAATAAAAAAGGGAGTGTAATTTTGAACCAGTATATGCAAACTGTTAGTTGTTTGATAGGTTGCAAGTGTGCGTTTTCTTACGTGCAGGAATAACCAAGAAATGTCCGCAAACAAGGCATGAATGAAAATAACTCCCGAGTACGATATTAGGCACGCAACAAAAGTGTGACAACAAGCAGTTACCCTTTTTCACTATTATTTAATTAGTTTTACACTGTTACAATTATAGATTAAAGATTAAGTTAAGCAGTTCGTAAATCAAAGCAGGCTTAAGTTGTCTTTCATGATCATTTAGGCATTCATCTTGATTAAAACTTTGAACTCCAAGTTCCACTGACTGTAGACACAATTCTTGACCTTCTTGATTCACTGGATTCTTTCCACTCACTAGATTTTCTGTGTACACAAACTCTCACGAAGGACTTCATAATAAACTCTGAACTCTTTATCTTCTTCCCTTTTCAGCTATCATCTCTTTCTTCTCTTTCTTCTCTCCGTATATCGCAAGGTCAAAGGTTATCTCTCCACTATAGTTATTGCAGTTGATTATCGCATCCAGCCACGAGGGTAAGCCCTCGGGCAAAAGAGTTTTTTTTCTATTATTTACAAGCCTGCTTTTATACTTTACTCTAAGCATCTAGAATGTTCTGTTTCTATTTATAGTATATTACAAGGTGTACTATTTGTGGAAACTGCTGAGTCACATCAAAGAAATTTCTGGATTATTACAGATTGTAAGACAATTCTAGAAAAGTCTGGAATTGCATGACAGATAAACTAAAAATAACTGTGATCCTTATAACAGTTTATTTATCATGTTTACATTTTGTAACTTTTACGTGCAATACAGGGGCAGTAAACCAGAAGATAGAGAGACTTGAGAGCAGTAAGCAGAGCACAGAAGACAAAGTAAATCTTCTTCAAGGTGATTAAAGCAATTATTTCAATGAGATTTTTCTGTTGTAATCTTTGTAGAGAATTATAATGTCTTCATGATGTGAGAGAAATAGACATTGATCATGTTCTTACCCTTCCCACTCACACTCACCCATACCCTGCCCTAACAAGAAAAAGATTAGGGCGAGTCTCTCTTCTCCTTGGTCTGGGTACCTCCTTGGTATATTTCGTAGTCTGATCTAATAGATGCCAGTTCACAAATTTTGCCACCACTGTGTGTAGTATTGTTGTGTGCAACCACATAACATTGGCATCCCATTCAGACCCATTTTTGGGGAACATTCATTGAAGTACTCAAAGAGTATACTATGACAGTCTACTATCAATATTTAATAAAATAATAGCAAAGACAATTAATAGGGGCTCTGAAAAATGTCACGCCGGTGTGACATGATGAGGTCATTTCATGTTGCTTAGGAACTAAATTAACAAAAACTCTGTGAACTGCAAGCTGAATCCTTTCTTGGATTGATTTATTGATCTTTGGAGAAGGAATTTTACCACCAACAGGTTTATTGTTCCCTAGACTGTGTTAGGGTTGAACGTTGAGTCTTTCAGTCCACAAGACAATCATGGATATCTTTGTTGTGTTCAGATTCAATTCAGATTAATTGGTTGGTAATAGCTAGGCCCACGAAATGTATTTACCTGATATTCAATCGTGTGAGAAAATTTTTTTTTTTTTTCTGGGTACCCGCTTATAGAACAAGTGGAAGACTTGACAAAATCCAATGAAACTGCGTTGTGTCAAGACAATCCCATGCCAACTGGTAAGTCTGTGACAATTCTACGCTACAAGTGGTTTATTCTGGCAAGGTACACGGAAGATAAGATTTGCAGTGACGTATGTACTTCCAGTAATTTTCATCTTATGTTGCAGCAAAATAAGTGTGTAGTAGCTCTTTGATGTGTGTCAAGGTCTGCTCTTTCAGTTTAGGCTTTCCATTTTTGGGGGGTGTCTATGTACGTTTTCTAGAGCATAGAACTGAATTAAACAATGAGTTTGTATGGCATTAGGTCTCGGTTTGTAGTGCATACTCTTCAGGGTGACGGTAATCGAGCTTCATTTATTCGTTCGTTCGTTCGTTCGTTCTTTCATCCATTGACAGTCCTCTTACAGTCTTTAACACTACCCTCAATTAAACTTAGAATGTCATGGATTACAATATCAACTGGCTCACATCAGATGCAGTTTTCTACTTGTTCAATACGTTGCATCGTAAAGAGTGGTTGAGTTAGCTAACGGACGAACTAACGGAACTGTTTATCTTTGCTAGACCGAAGTATTTTGTAGTTACTCTTTGTGTTTATTTTATTTATTGTGGGAACTGGACTTTTTATTACGCGGTTATTTGTTTTTCTAGCGTGTCCAGAGAAACTTGTAGAGCTTATCAAACGAGACTACAAAGGTGCTGTTCTTTGTCCGTTTCCATGGTGCGAGGATGAGCTACAATTGGAACTGTCCAACATCTTTACAAGATTAAAAATCATCAGCAAGAAAAAAGAACGCGCGAGACGAACGGACAACATCGTAAATATGACAGATGTCTTCGCACCACATAAAGAATGTGACAAACCAAGAGTGGTGCTGATTGAGGGGGAGCCTGGAATGGGTAAAACCACTTACTGTCAGAAGCTTGCATATGATTGGTCCATGGCGGGAATACCACCTGAAGCTTCGTTTCCCAAAGTGGAGATACTTCTTCTTCTGAAGTGCCGTGACATGAAGACTGCTGACATCGAGGAAGATATCAATGATCAACTGCTACCACTCGATGCAGACAAGAAGGAGAAGGAAAACTTCTTCGAGTTCATTCGTCGTAATCAATCGAAAATCTTATTGGTTCTTGATGGATTGGATGAATTACGTCATGACATGTTGCAGGGTTTCCTACCCTTGATTAAAGGCAAAGTTTTTTCCAATGTGTATCTAATGTTGACCGCTCGACACGAGGCAGGAACGGAGGTACGGCGATACTGTGACACACTTTTAGAGATTGTCGGCTACACCAATGAAGATGCTCACAGCTACATCAAAAAGTATTTCAGCAATCACGAGAATCCAAACCTTGCAAAGAAATTGATCAAGAAATTGAACTGGCGTCCGGAGCTGAGGGAATTGACTGCCAATCCACTTAACACAGCTTTGATGTGCCTTGTTTTTGAAGATTCAGAAGGAAAGTTTCCTTCAAACAGAACCAAGTTGTATGACGAACTTGTTTCATGTGCTTTGAGGAGATATTGTGCAAAGAAGGAAGATTCTTTGTATAACAATGATCCCATTGAGGCATTTGCAGAACAGCTCAGTTTGCTAGGAAAGATGGCCCTTGAAGCTCTATTGAATGATCAGGCTTATTTCACTGTAGATGAGTTGAAATGCCAATCTGCCGAATTTCTAGAATTCGGTTTTCTTTCTCGAGAGGCTAGTGTGAGTAAAATCAGACCAAACCCGAGTTATTCATTTACCCATAAAACCTTTCAGGAATATTTTGCGGCGTTCCACTTGGCCCATCAACTGTTAAAAGGAGATAAAGAGAAGGTCACCCTGCTAGCTCAGCTCAGTCCTGTTGACAAGTATTGGCAGGTGTGGAGATTTCTCATCACAGCGGTAGCAAGTAAGAGTGATGATGTAGCAGATTTTCTCGTGTCGCGTCTTTGCGCTACCTTCTGCCCTGATAAACGATTCATTATACGTTCGGCATGGAGTTGGGCAGAGGAAGAAGAAAGCGAGGAAGAAGAAGAAGATAGCGACAGTAGCAGTGAGGATTATGTTTCCGACGACATGGGCTACGACGAGGAGGACAACGAAGAGGACGACGAAGAGGACGTCGAGGAGGCTGCCGTTTGTGATGATTATTTTTCCTTGGGGTTCTATTCCGGACTTCCATCATTCCGCGATGAAATAACGGTGCGCAGTTTTGTAACTGAAACATGTAACCTTATTGCTGATTGTGAAGGTGGGAGAAATGAACTAAAGGATTACCAGAAGAAGATGATACGTACACTTGCATGCTGTTTTGCTTTGCGTGAGGTGTTCGTCCCCTCGCGCGGTGTTCGCAACATTCTCGTTCTCTGTGAATACCTGAAAGAAAATTCCTCACTGACAGAGTTGACTTGGTGCGCTAACTTGGATGAGTTAGCACTGGGAACAATTAAGCATGTTCTTCAGACAAGTCAGTGCTTGGTGAGCTTACATCTACAGACTAAATTTAACAGCACGTCACTTACACCAGCTCTTCAGGCGAATACCACGTTAACTCATCTGAATCTGCAATATTCCAGGATCCGTATTTCAGGAGCTAAAGCACTAGGAGAGGTTCTTCAATCAAATCGTACTTTGACACATTTGAAGCTGCATGCTAATATGATAAGTCATATTGGAGCACAAGCTTTAGCAAAAGGCCTACAATCAAATAATGTGTTAAAGCATTTGGATCTATGCGAAAACTGTATTGGCGACCAAGGAGCCGAAGCGCTTGCTCACGTTTTGGAGTCCAACCATACCTTGACCTATTTAGATGTGGGTAATTCTGCAGAAGGTTTTTCCCGGCTCTCCTTTGCTTTTGATGACGTGCGCTCTGAACTTATTGGTGAATCAGGGGCATTAGCAATAGCACATGCTCTCCAATCTAATTGTTCACTGACATACTTAGATCTTCGGGGTAATAATGTCAATGATTCAGCGTTAGCAGCGCTTGGACAGGCACTCCAATCAAACTGCACTCTGACTCATTTTTATCTAAGGGGTATGTGGCATTCAACCAAAATTCACTTCGGCAATTCAGGAGCAGTAGCGTTTGCAAAGGCTCTTCAATCAAGTGGTATTCAGTTGACCCGTTTGGATTTGCGTAATACGTCGATCAACTCCTCAGTCGCTGTGGCGCTCGCAGAGGGTCTTAAGTCTAATCGTTCTCTTGAGCGTTTAGATTTAGGTGAAAACGAAATTGAATGTTCAGGAGCAGTAGCCCTGGCAAAGGCCCTGAAATCAAATCGTGCTTTGACGCATTTACAGCTGTGTTCAAACTACATCGGCGATTCAGGAGCCACAGAGTTTGCAGAAACTCTTCAAGATAATGATACTTTGACCTTTTTAGACTTGCGGTATAATCGGATTGGCAAGTTAGGAAAACAGAACCTTCAACAGATTAATCCGCGGACGAGTTGCACGCTTGAGTTTCACGAGCAAAGGCAGGCGACTTTAGCGGCAGCACTTTTCCAAGGGGAAAAGGGTTAAAGGGTTAAAGGGTAAAAGGTAACGGGTAAAGGGTTAGTATTTATCTTACAAAATTTAGCATTTTAATTTCCTTAATTTTCAACAACCTGACCGGTGACTTAAGAATTACCACAAGCGATATTACCTTTTTGCTCTCATTTCGTCTTCGTCTTCGTCTTTCGAGTTCCTTGAAAGTTGTAACAAAACTCACATGTAGTTCAATTATACCCTGTAGGAGGTGACAACAATTTAGTTACATTTACTACGACTCGGTAATCTAAAGAACAACGCAAGTTATGAAGTAAAGACAGAACGGTTTTTGTTTGAGTGTCGTATAAGTGCTGAAACATACGCAATTTATATGGTCATTCGGAACTCACGAAGCAAATTAATGCAGTTTTTATTGCACAAATCCAAGTCAATTCCAAATTCACGTTAGATACTCTAGTAAAACATCTGTCCATCTCACTTGTCAGAAAAGGTTGCCAAAGAACACAACATAGTATACAACACAGATACAGTGGACCAGGCAGAGAACATTGCTTTCACTTCATCCCCTGTTCTCTCTGAAAAGTTTTCCTTACACAGAAAAATTAATTATGAGCACCAGATGTTATTCGAGAAAAAATGTCATTTCGAACACGGGTTGCTGCTCTAAACCTCGCCTGAGTGGGGCTTAGTTCACTTAATAGGCTAACTTAATCACTTACTTCAAGAATAAACAAAGAGTGTGTTCGATTAAACTTGGGGGTGCGTTTGATTGGAAACCCGATTTCAAAATCGCGATCTTTCTGATTTTCATTCGAACACAAAATCCTAAAACGGATTTATTTTTGCGGATTTTATTAATTAATTGCACTCATTCTCGAGATTTCAATAGCGAATCCTTTTTGGATTTTGTGTTCAATTGCAATGCTGAACAATCCGAGTCTTAAGTTCTTCGTGCAGATTTTCGTAGCGAACGCATCCACAAAGTACAAGCGAGACAGAAATATCAGTTTGCCGTTTTTGCGCCATTCGTGGGATTTGGTCTGCTGTGCTCTCCTACGTAGGGAACGCTTAATATTGCTTCCACAAAAAGATTAATCATGAACACAACAATTTCTTGGACCATGCAATCGAGTCTCCACATTTCAACAGGGTGTAATAGGAATTAATGGCTGCGCCAAGCACTCCAGCAAAAAAAGGTTGGTTCAAAATATTACCCTTTACCCTGTACTCTTTACCTTTTTCCCTTTACCCTTGGAAAAGTGCTGCCACGACTTTAGTGGGCACGTTACATTTAGCATTTAGTCAGTATGGTGTCTAATTTCCATGCTGATTGGAACTGAAATAACACGAAGAAAGTTTCAGCCACACGAGAAAGATATGAATCTGGTTTCGGATGGTTCGTTTTATTTGAAGAACAGCGATTTAGGCCTATGGTTTGATTAATGAAAGGAACAGTCTAAAACCAGATTCTGATAATTATCTAATGTTGGTTTGCCTCTATCCGGTGGGAGATCGGATTCTGAAAGAGCGGTTGGTGACCGTTGGAAAGTCAGTGGTGGGGTGACAATCTTTCAGATCGCTGTGATGAAGACCCTCTTAAGATTCTGGCTTCGCGGTTCATTTCAGGTTCAGGTTAAGGACGATGCCTACTATTGTTATTGCGCATACGTTCTGCGCATCTCCAGATACTTGGATTTCCTATCGGTGATGGTTACTAATGCAAGGATATTTTTGCGCGGTTTAAAACCATGCAGAGAAAGTAGATCTTCGTAAGTACTCTTGGTATCCAAAAGAAAATTAAGGGGTAAGCATGCATTCTGTACAGATAATTAAAAAATTAAACGAGACTTACCTGGAAGTTGAAGTTTGATTGTAATTCTACCGAGCCGTGTAGTCAGAAGGGGATTACGTGAGATTGCGCGACCTGCCAGCTCAGCTCAATATTTAAAACCTGTCGTATGGTCACACCCCAATAATAGGGCGGGACAATGTGCACAGTTCATTGCATGCACAACCACCAAGGGTGGGCACGTAATCCCCTTCTGACTCCACGGCTCGGTAGAATTACAATCAAACTTCAACTTCCAGGTAAGTCTCGTTTAATTTTTTAATTCTACCGAGCCGTGGAGTCAGAAGGGATCACGTGAGATTTTAAAGCAGAGTGGCCAGACGACAGAGAATGTCCAACAGCCCACTATCATACAAACGTTGTAAAGCGTATTTAATAACAACATACCATAAATGCTGTAGGCTTTTTTCCTACCGAGCATGCACACTCTTAATTCAGCTCAGTCAAATTTAAGTAAGCTTGAGCCATAGTCACACCCGTGAGTATCAACAATCGGTTTGTTATAATACTTGCTAAAAGTGGAAGCACGTGACCAACCACCAGCTGATAAAATCTTGTCTAAAGGAACCCCTTTAGAATTGGCTGCACTTACTGAAGCTGACCTAGTACCATATGCACTAAAGACATTGGTGTCAATACCGGAATTGCTCAACACCTGTTTGATCCATCTTCTAATGGTGTCTCTTGAAACCGCTCGATATGGTTTGTTAAAACTTATTAGCAGCTTCGTTTCATCTCCCCGTAGGGGTTTCGTTACAGCTAAATATTTTTGGAGATAGGTATAAATACATAGCCGTCTATCAGGAGCATAAGCCTTAAATTTTAAATCTTGTAAATGCCTGTGTGTTTAACTTTACTTGAAACTTTAAACGTAAACTGGGACTTAGACATAGTCATATCTTTCAAATCCAACAATTGGATTGTTTGGATCCTTTGACCCGATAACAACATCAACATCATTGTGTCCTTGTAGGTCAAGTCCTTGAGAGACAATTTTGCAACGGGACGCAGAGTTTTCAAATAAGATAACACAACGTTTACATCCCAGATTTCAGTATACTTAGGGAATGTGGGTCTTGACTGGAAAACGCCTTTCATAAACCTTGTGACTAGAGGGTGAGTCCCCACAGAAATGTTTCCAGGCAAAACAATAAAGGTAGACAATGCACTTTTAGCAGTATTAAGAGCACTATAGCCACAGCTAGCCTCGAACAGTTCAGTTAGAAAATGTAACACTTCCTCTACAGGTGGTGAAAACATATCAACTTTCCGTCCACTGCAGAACCTTTACCACTTTTGTAAATATCCGGCATATTGTTTTTGGATGGAGTCTCGCCAGGATGCCATGATGATTTCAAGGGTTTGCTCTCGAAGACATTTTTTACAGAGGGATTCCCGAACAAGTGACAGGCCAGAAGTACTAACTTTGAATGCAGGGGATGAATGTGCGCTGGGTTGTATGGCAATTTCAGCAGATGTTTTCCCTTTGGCAGCATCAGTGGTTCGCGAACTAGAAGCCTCATTAAGTTTGGATACCAAGGTTGTGTTGGCCAATTCGGGGCCACAAGTATTCCCTCGGCTCGATCGTCCTCTATTTTTTGTACAACTCTTCCTAATAAACTGAAAGGAGGAAACGCAAAAAACGTGTCAGAACGCCAGTCTAGGGTAAAAGCGTCAACAGCTTCTGCTCCAGGGTCTGGTTGCCAAGCAACATATCTGGGCAGCTGATAATTCAATCTGGAAGCGAAAAGGTCTATTTTGGGTCTGTAGAAATATGCTGTGATTGATGCAAAAATGGTTTCATCTAGCTTCCATTCAGTTTGGTCACAAAATACACGTGATGCTTTGTCTGCTGCTACATTGCTAGTGCCTGGCAAGTGAGCAGCACTAAGCCATAAATTTCTGTCAATGCACCAAAACCAAATTTCCCTTGCTAGGGAGTTGCAAATGGCAGAATGGCTTCCACCCATGTTATTAATGTACGTAACTGCAGTAGTGCTATAAATCATAACACGCACATGCTGATCCCTCAGGTCCTGACAAAATGTTTGTAATGCAAAAAATGCAGCTTTCATTTCAAGGGCATTAATGTGTAGTTGCTGTTCATTGTGGGTCCATCTACCCCCGGTTGATTTTGTTTGATACACAGCACCCCAACCCATGTTAGAGGCATCTCATTCAAGGATTATAGTAGGGTTAGGATGATTGATTGGATTCTTAGCAGTTTGAATGTTTTGGATCCACCAATGTAGATCTTGTTGTGCTAAGTTTGAAAGGGTCACAGGGGCTTCATAATCTCCTTGTGACTTCTTCAGTGCAATGATCTTGTCACTTTCCAGTTGACGATAATGCAAGGGTCCATAAAGACAACCCTGAAAGGCAGCCACAAACTTTCCTATAACCAGAATCAAGGATGAAACCCAAGAACTTGAGTTTTCTGGTTGGAACTAACACTGATTTTTCTGGGTGCACTAGAAACCCCAGAGAAGTAAACAAGTTGACTGTTTGCTGAATGTTATTTTGGCAATTTTGAACGGTGTTGCCTTGTAGGTATGAATCATCGATATATCCAACAGATAAGTGCCCCTGAGAGCGGAGGGTAGAATAAACTGGCTTTAACAGCTTAGTGAATACTCTGGGTGCACAAGCAAGACGATTTGGCATGCATGTGTACTGATAGAGTTTACCTCGCCAAGAAAATTTTAGGAATTTTTGGTAATTTATATCGACATGAACTGAGTAGTATGCATCTTTTAGGTCCACTGAAGCCATATAACAACCTGGCTTCATCATTTGTAGAGCTGATTTCAGTGATTCCATTTTAAAATGGTGATAAGCTACATGTTCATTGAATCTCCTCAAATTTAATATCAACCGGTGGGACCCATCTGGTTTTGGTCTCACAAAGATTGTTTATACAAATTCCCCAGTTTCATGGCAACTTGGAACTATTACACCCTTTTCCAGCAGTCTCTTGATCTCAGTGTCAATAAACCCCGTTTCAACATTTGAGAATTTTATCTCTTTTGGATGCTTCATTTGATGTGGGGTGTTATTCTTAAATTCTATTTGACACCCTTTTACAATATCCAGTATATTGCGGTCAGATGAAATTGTTTCCCATTGGTTAAGGTAAAACTGAATTCTGCCAGCCTTAAATGGTAGTGCTTGTGCGACACTGAACTCATAAGCAGTGGAACCCACCTGAGACACTTGGTCTACTTCTGGGCTCTCCCCTCCTCCTTTTTCTTCGGAGGATAGGGACTGTTCCTCGGGCTGCTTTGCCATTTCTGTTGATGGGTCTGGAATCTCCATCCAGACCGTTGACCGTTTTTTGAAAAATACGGTCGTCGGAAATCGTGGCCACTTGAACGATTCGGCCGCGTGTGTTTCCCATTGGGATCTGTCAATTTATTGCCCACCTTGTTGGTTGTGATGATATCTTTGATTTTTTGGGGAAGGTCATCCCCAAAAGGGTTTTCTGTTAGTTCTATCTGTTCTGAACAGATTTGCTGATAAGACCTGTTGAGGTCTGGTTTAATGAGGTCACGGCGTCTGTGATTAAGGTCACAGTTGGCATGTGTTATCAGTGCAAGCGCATCAAACAGTGATTTTGTCGCTTCATTAAAGGAAGCTCTTTGATTGATCTTTTGACTCTAGGAACTTATCAGTGACTTCCACCAAGACCGTCGTTGCTTTCAACAACGTAGTTTGGATTTTTTGGAGTTTAAGATCTCGTCTCCGAGTTGCAGGGCTGATCTTTGCCCAGAACTCTGGGTTTACTTTCGTTCCCACTAGTTTCTCACAATTCTTGGGTCTAGTATACTGCGTAAGTTTCTCCTTCAACTTGTCATCAGCAAGCTTTGATCGTGCCATTTTGTTTACAATGCCGGCCAGCTTTTCATTTACCGGAGGTCCACACTTCTCCTCCAGATGGTACTCCTGAACAATTGCTCCGAGAATTTCGTTTTCCTCGCCAAGCGAGGGCTCTGGCAGGGAACTGGATTGCTGAATAAGTGAGTTAATATCTCCCTCAACATCGCTCACAGTACCTGAGTCGCTCAAAGTATCACCGCTAACGCGGGAGCGCTTTGCTTGGCTTGATTTTATTCGATTTTATTTCCTCCGAGTCAGACATGTCTCCGCTATCTGAGATTGCTAGCCTTTTCCTACTAGCTTTCTCTTCAAGTAAAATATTCGTAAGCTGATCGAAACCAGCTTTCATTGTTGCTACTAATGAGTCGTGTAAAGAAGACTTCGGTGAGTCGCCAGTTGCTGATGTCGGCTCAGATACAATTTTGGCGCCATTTATACAGTCCGCTTTTTCGCTGGAGCATGTACTCGCCGTCATGATCCTGCTCGTCATGCCTGCCTTTTTGCTTTCGCTCGGCTTTAGGCTTTTCAGTCACTATACTGCTCTTAGGCCTGGTGACTTTAAAATTTGTTTCATTTACTTCACGACTGGGAATTTTCCCCTTTTTGCTGACAATTTCTGGCTCTAGGAACACGGCTTCAGGTTCTCCCACCATGTCTCCTAAATCTGTACACACTGTATCGCCGCTCGTGGTTCTTTGGTGATTTCACCAATATCGACCACGCTTACAGTAAAAGCTTCCGATGAGACTTCTCCGCTGTCACGGTATAGCTTTTGTTGCCGTAATATTCTCCTCAATTTCGAACACAGACAGGGAGGTGAAATAACACCTCTGATTGCTTCGCTGAGCAAGAACGCATTGAGCTGAGCTGGCAGGTCGCGCAATCTCACGTGATCCCTGAATGACCTAACGGTGAGGTAGAATTGAGCTTCAATTTGAGAAAGAACGCCATACATTGTTTTGTATATTAGAGCTTTTTACAAAGATTGTTCATGAATTATCTTTGAAAAATGCGTCGTTACCCCCAAATTTTTTTTGGATTTCAATAACACTTGTTAAGGTCTACCTTTCCTGCATAATCATAAATTAGGACAAAAATACCTTCGGATTAGTAGGCACCGTCCTTAACTTTTTCATAATTGTAGAGAAAGCAGTTGGCTTTTTAGCGGATTGTTTTTTTCTAATATTCTTATAAATGAAGCAATCATATTTGCAGTTGGTTACACAACATAATCAGTGTTTTGTACTGACAATGTGTTTTAGCATGCTACAACCATTTTCGGCAGATTGCTTTTAGATTGGAGATTTACGTTGCGCTCGATTGACTTTAGTCTGGGAAAAGAAGAAATACAATACTCCCGACGATTCGTTTGATTGAGTCGCTATTCTGATTCCGGAAATGTGTTCCAAGAACTCTCCTCTAGTGACGCCACTTCTTGGTGTTGCGGCCTTTTCAAAGCAACCAAAAAAGTTTAAGATTAGGCCCAGGCGCTTTCTTAATATGTATTACTAGTTTCGTAACGATTTCGTAACGAAATTGTATTTACCGTAGAGATTTTTATTATGTTTTGTCATACGGAGACAGATTTTGTACATAGTTACTTTCTTATGTACTTATTGACTGAGTGGGAGAGCCGAACGGCAAAATATTTGGCCCGATGTCATGGCGTATGGACCGAGCACCAAATGTTTTCCTGTCCTGCCCGACCTAAACTCAGTCAATAAGCATTTTATCATAGGGGCTCTTTACACTATTCAGGAGCACTCAGAATTGAAGTTTGGACAAAATAAGCAACAAAAATTTACACAGACAGTTTATCAAATACGGTTGTTTGCATTTGCTTTTCTGGA
>OX421446.1:6987321-6997321 GCA_949126865.1 Montipora capitata
TTGGATAAAATACTTTCACCAAGGAAGGAAAAATGTTAAATTTATGGTCCGCCCTGCCCTGGAGCAAATCGCTGAGAGTTTAAAATTAATTCACTTTAAGCAGAGAAACAAATGGATTTTTAAACAGTATTTAAATGGCTTTTCTCTTACAAGCGACTTGTGAAATAGAGGTATTATAAAAGTCGATTTATTTTTCCTTCTGACTATTATAATACATTAGCCAGGTGCATTAGAAAGGAACCACAGGCAGCTGACATGAGATTTTTTTTGTTTTCTTGGCAGCTGGGCGGAATGGAAAAGAATAGTAGGAATAAGAAGCCGTTAATCTGCAACCATCAACCAGTCATTTTCTATTGTTTGTATATCCACGTGTCACCTACATCCCTGCTACGAACGTGATTGGCTTGTTAAAGCGAACGCTCTAGCGCCTTTACAATTTGTTGATTCCTCCTGATTCTAGATGACAGGTAACACTAAGTGTTGTGCCTTCTACGCAGACTAACGCAGTCAATGATTTGTGATCAACAACACCTCTCTACGAAATCCAATGCAACCGCAGTACTGTCGAAAAAGCTGATAATGACATAAGAAAGGATTCGGGCCGGTCTTTAATTTAATACTCAATTTAAATGATTTAAAAGCGATATTCTGGAGAAATTTTTTTTAATAATTCACATTGAGTATTCATGTATTAAATATTTTATTAACGCATCAAACAATGTTTTGAAAGTCATCTCGAAGTTAAGTGTACAAACAAACGAGGGAACTTTCTCATACAAAGTTGTATTATGCCGGGGATATCGAGGATGAAGTTTAGAAAGTCCTCGTTACGGAAGAATTTTTTATTGCGCTCTTAAAATAAATGGGTGCCGCTTATTTGTACGATTTTTTTCGACCTGTCTCGTTAATTGCCGAATAACAATGGCTATAATTGATTTGGCGAATGAAACGCCTGAATAAAACTGTTTGTTATTTCTATAGGAATGGAAAAGGAAACAGCAATGGCTCTACCCCGACCAATCAGCTTTGAGCTCTATCTAAGGCTTCCTGATATTTGCTATTAAGTCAGCCTTTCGGAGTAAGATGTAAGGTCCTACTAAAACATTGTCTTCTCGCGCACTACAAGAAGCTTCAAATCTGATGTGGAAGTACTGCGTAACAGATTTTTCATCCAACATGAACTCCGATCATCAATTAGACGACTTGGATTTTGACAAGAACGACAAGTCGAAACCCAACGGTATGTCTCGTTCCAGAATTTAAGACCCAGCTGTTAGGACTTACCTAAGTAAGTTGTCCTCTTTCAAAGCTTCTTGGAATTTACCCTTCTTTTTCTCTAACATATATTCTACAAAGGTCGTCTTCTGGATATTCCTTGTAAAGTCTGCGGAGATCGCTCTTCTGGCAAACATTACGGAATTTACGCGTGTGATGGCTGCAGTGGATTTTTCAAGAGGAGTATTCGCAGAAATCGTTCCTACACTTGCAGAGCTACGAACGGAAAAGGAAACTGCCCCGTAGATAAAATCCATAGAAACCAATGCCGATCATGTCGCTTGAAGAAGTGCTTTGAAGTCACCATGAACAAAGATGGTAAAGGATAAATTTTTCATTCTTATTTTTTGGGGCGTACTGTAATGGAATCATACCCAAGACCTTTACGTGATTTTTAGCTGTCGGCGCGATTGCTTTATTTAGTGATAGCGCAAACACAGGCAACTTTCTATCAAGAGTATTTTAAAATCAACAACACATTTTAATGCTTTTATTGACATTTCACTTATTAACACCCCTATAAAACAACCTGGAAAACTGTTGAACGCCTGAACGTTAATCTGATTTTCTGAACAAGAAATACATCTAAGTTATCTAACAATTCTTGTAAAATCCGACCAACACAGGATCACTTGTTATTGCTTGATAAGGCGATAATTTCTCGTACCTCTCTCAACGCAGGCGTTTCTTTTACCAAAAATGGTTATGCGACGGGTAATTTTTATTCCAAGATTTTCTAAATAATTTTGGAAAATTAAAGCATAGACCTGTGTAACCGAAAAACAGGAACGCTTTCTTTTGGGTGGTCAGCTTTTGTTACTTGGATTCGTCCGCATCCAGATAAAATCAATTTATGTCGCAGTTGATTATTTTGTAATGGGCCGTTTGTTTCTTTGAATTTGTGCAAACGTTAAATGAAATTATACTAAAAGGCTTTTCCAATATTGAACTTAAAAAAGTGACTGATTTTAACACCAGATTTTAAAGTCTTTTGCTTGGTTTCCTTTGCTTTGGAACAGAAGTCATTTAAAAGTCATTATCCTGTCGAGTATTATTCAGAAACTTACCATCATCATACCAATTTATTTTTTTAACTAGCAAAGTTCTTTTTTCGCTTTTTTCTTCATCGATCTCCCTCCACAACTTCTTTTTCGGTAGCTTGATTTTAAATGCCGCCATTTTATCCAATCGAATTATGACTTTTTATGAAAACCTCACCACCGCGAGCTAAGCCGGAAGGTCCACAGATTATTGCAAGTCTGAATAAATTGAAAAGAATTTCAAAAGTCTGCACGGTTGATGCACTTAATCAATTATATTTATTTGTATGTACGATTTAAACTAGATTCAGAACAAAAATTAAGACAAACAATAGAGAAATATCTGAGAATTTAAGCATTTTTTAATCACAAACGAGTCACATTTTTCGCAAGGACAGTCTGTTTTGCTCGTGGAATACTTTTTACTTCGAAAACAGTGGCAAAGGTCTGTATTTTACTCTAATATATGTATGTTTTTAATATCCGTTTGCTCTCTCCTCGATCCTTAGGATGATCATGAAGATCTTGGCTAATGCTTGCGTAGAATAAAATTGTTCTGTTTTTCTTAACACTCGTTGAAAAGCAGAACAGAGAGAATTTCCTGTATTCGCCGGATAAACGATGTAATAGGTTTGAACAAGTTCATTAACAAGCGGAATTAAAAAAATGCTTGTAATTAGGGCTAAAAGGCCTCAGGAAATCACTCGCCTTTCGGCTTATGAACTTCTCTTCACAAAGCTCGACGATAAAACGAAAGCTTTTTTTCGGGCGTATTCAACAAATTTGCTTTTAAGCAATGAGTTCACCTGGCTTTAAAACGGCTTAGTATTAACAACTATTACAATGCCTCGATTCAGAATACCCGGGCACTTCTAAGCCGTTCAGATTGTGAAACAAATGTATGCTATATTCTCCAAATTAAGATCAATAGTATTTTAAGTCTTCTTTATTCGTAATAAAGCGACAAGTCCTACTACCGGAAAACAGGGGTTCTTCAAATCAGTTGCATCAGACACAGGTAGACTGTCGTATATTCAGTATTTGAAAAGGACATTTCATCAACGTCTTCGTTTTTTTAACGGAAATTTCCAAGTAAACTGTATTTGTATGGCAAGAGTTTTCAAGTGGACTTTTTTTGAAGATTTAAAAGAATATTGTATTTTTATTTTAAAAAAAGATATGCATGACGTATATATGAAATGCGGATTCAGCAACACTCACAGAGGTCCTCGTTGCCGCGGTGGATTTAATATCAATTCCCAATATGGGGCCGGCCGATATTAGAAAAAATTGGTTTTAATCAAGTTTATTGAAGTCGTTTAATCTTTTTAAACAACTTCAAACAAGTTTATTCGAGCTGGACTTGAATATAGAGAGCGGCAGCTTATGTCTTATATATCTAAACGTCGTAAAAAAATCGATTTATTTTCGTTATAGTTAAATTATCTTCCAGAAAATTTAAACACGCGATGAAAAACAAATAAGAAAATAAAGGAATAAAATTTGAAAAAAATTCAGGCGATTTAGGAAAGCCATCAACGAATCACCATTTTATCTGGCTTTTACTTTTTCTCTCGCTAGTCGCTAAACAAAATAAAATTCAACGCGTTTTTCATAAACAAGCAACGAAACTTCGTAATTGTAGAGATATTGATTACCCCTGACGGGCGATAAGAGGACTGAGAGATAAGATTTTGCTCTGTTGCTTGTTGAGAAACAAAACAAACCGGTGTAATGAGAAAAGTGCATTTCTCATTGGTATTGACGAAGAAATAATTTGATTGGTCTTCCGACATTTCAAGGCACTGTCGAAGGAAAATACCTAAGCTATTTATAAGAGATGAATTTTTGCCGCATGGGTATAATCGGCAGCGTTGCCTGGAGAAAAGAAAATTCTGTCGTTTCATTTTCGAAAACCTGGAGTTGCTTTGCGACAATATTCATCATGGCCAAATACGTGTCCGTGCCGGCAGTTAGTGTGTATTCCATAAAAATCGCTCCACATTACTGAGCTAAACGAGTGTATTTCAGTTTAATTTTTAATTTGGTTTTCTTTGTTTCATGTCTAAGTTTCATTTGGTGACCTCCTATGGTGTTTTTCGGAAAATTTCTTGTCTCAAACGAATGATAATTCGCCGCACGTTACCGAAAATTTTGAGCCGTGCAAACTGATAATACACCAGCCGATGACTCAGTTAAGAAATGTGGCTCAACTCGTGAAATTTCTTCCCCTGTAAAAATGAAGATTGCGAACTGCTCAAGTACAAACAAGATCAAAAAGTTAAGAGACATCGATGCTAAAGAGCTAGAAAAGCAATACAGTTTGGCTTAGTCGTCGTTTGTTTCCCGGTCGGAGATCATCGTGCGCGCATCCATTTCGTTCGCAATGTTAACACTGCACTCTAAACATTGGTCTAGGTTTTTTAAAATCTAAAACAAGTAACACGAAAATTTTTTTGTGGCATCTGTAGAAAGACAGAGTCATCGGACAATCTTAAATTTAGTGGCAATAGTTACCTAAATGCGATTGAAAAGATAGAAAGTCTTTAAGACGATGTTACTATTATTTACCATAATAGTCCGCTATTTTAGGGATGTGATAATGCAAACAAACGTTTCCATAACTTATGTTTGGAGATAGGGAGATTTTATTATCGTAGCTTCTCAGGTAATAATGAGTTATAAATCTGGTTTCACGCCATCTGCTGGGCTGAACAAGAGTTGAAGATGACAAATGTTCCAGTTTATTTTCTATTTTTGCTGAGTCTTTAGACGTTGAAAAAGAAGCTTAACGATTTTGTGGCATACATGAACGCAATAAACGTGCTGGCAGAATCCGCGAAAGGAGAAATTCACCTTTTAAATATTTAATTCCTTATGTTTTTTCCGATTGTAGTATTCCAAAAGCGCCCGATAAAGACAGATAACAAGTGTATGTGGTGTGCCTAAAAAAAATCAGTGATGCGAGTTCCGCGTCATATTTCCTCAGTGAAGAGTTTCCAAATTTCTACTGATGTTAGATCAGACTTAATTAAACAGGAACTCTTACCTGGTTACCTGAAATGGTACCAAATTATGTATTCTCGGTTTGAGCTTTTCAAATTTCCTTAATTTTTGTGATATATAATTTCAGGTTGACGTTAAAATAACTTTGCCAGTTTGTGTTCCGTTTATTTAGCCCAGTTTGCAAAAATGTCTCATCTGCTAATTCTGTTTCTGGTTTTCCCTGCTTCTCGTTTCACTGAAAAGTCTTTTGTTTTGTTTGTCTCATTTCCCGTAATTTCCAAAACAGTTATCCTACAGCAAAAGTCCTGCTGCATCAGCAAATATTAGTTTTCGTATTCCAGCGAATAAGAAGGTGTTTTTGTCCGTTTGGGGCATAAAAAATCCAGGTTCTAGAAGAGTAGCTGAGTAGCTTGTTTTGGGTGAAAAACGTTGAGTCGATTTCCGTGCTTCTAAAAACGACATTTCAAAAACCCCTCTTTATATCAAAAATAAGTTCTTTTATAGCACAGTATCATGAGATGCAGTGGTCTTAACACGAAATAGGTGATAATTAAAGTAACAGTTTTAAAGATTTAGCGGTAGGGAGTCATGGAAGATGAATATTTAATTTTGTTTTAAGTATTTTGCAATACACTGAATTCCACACAAGCCGAAATTCAAGCCATGTCAAATTCAAAACAATTAAAAAACACCTGTGTTTTCATTGAACAGAAGTACTTGAAAAGAAAATGCTTATGTGTTACGTCCCTTAGCAAGATATCATTTTGTCAAAAGCTCTTTGGGCTAGAAAGCCACAAAACCACACGATAAATCACTCTCCTTTTGCAACATGTCATTGTGAAGAGTTTTAACGACGTCTCGTTTTTTTTTCCTCTCCTCGAAAGCACATTCCTGATAATTTTTAAAGAAGATTAGGTAGCAGACTTGTATTCACGGAAACCTAAGAGTTTGCATTCGCCCGAGAGTCGGAAAAGAATTTTTGAAGGACATTTAAGAGTTCCGCCTAAAGATAACTCACCAACTCATCGTCGGGCTGGTATGCTACAACCCAGGTTATCAAATTTTACACAAGCAAAGCAAATTACTTCAAATTTTCGAGCATTGTCCGCTTCTCCTGATTATCGCATTTAATTTATCAGTTCTCGTGATGATATGACCTTGCTAATTGACCAAAATTAATATTTCACGATAATTTTAAGGGCACGTGGAAGAGATTCAAAGGGATGATAAAGACCATTTGATAACAGTCAATAATACACGCCGAGTTTGGCTCGTGCCGATAACGTTGATTCGTGCATGATAATAAGCCTTCGCGGAATTCGTTGATTCATTGGTTTCAAAACTAGCTCAAACGACTTGACGCTGTCAGTTTACTTTATTCGCTAAACAACGACAGAAAATGTCTGCTGGGGTTTTTCTCACACAGAGAAAATGGACAGTTTTTTTGTTCTTAATAAAGTGTCGAAGGTAATTTCAAGATTGTTTTGGCTTTCATTTTGCTGTGCTTGGTGATTGGTTTAAAAATCTAGCCACTTTAATTTCTCAGCCAATCAGAGCCATTCGGAGCGTTTCCCGCGCTTTGCATCGGCCCCTTTTCATTGTGTGCGTCCATCACACCGCAGTTTTTGCATTTTATACGGCTACTCCAAATGTGTTAATAAGTTTCTTGATATTAAATTATATTTAAAAATAGCCTCACAAAATTATCTCTAAAAGTGACTTGAAAATTTTCAGACATTCACTTTAAGGATGACTACCCCTAATCTTATAGTGAAGCCATGATCCTCGCAGTTATGAAGGCAATTTTAGCGATTGTGTGGAGAAGCCCGAAAAATTCAGGGCTTTAACTGGGTTTGAACCCTGCTTCTCTACGTCGGTTTCTCTACGCAATTGCTAAAAATGCGTTCATAACTGCGAGGATCATAGCTTCACTTAATTTCATATCTGCAGTTCAATATGTGATTCATTTCATGTATCATTTCGTTCGTTGATTCATAATGGGAACATCTGAAACCACAAAAAATTACCAGTTCCCAACATGAGTGGCTTCATAGCTCAGTTAGTTAGAGCGTCGCAGCGGTATCGCGAGGTCACGGGTTCAAATTCTGTTGCAGTCCTGAATTTTTCAGGCTTTATTACGCAATTGCTAAAATTGCTTTCATAAGTACGAGGATCATAGCTTCACTTAATTTCACAGCCGAAGTTCAATATATGATTCATTTCATTCGTCATTTCATAAAGTTCATAGTTCATATGTTTGAGCCCGGCATGATCTTGACCAGCTCCCAACTGAGTGACTTCATAGCCCAGTTAGTAGAGCATTGCACTGGCATCGCAGAGGATCATGGGGTCGAAGCCTGCTGAAGCCGCTTGTCAGGTGTCAATGTTGCCTGTAAATCCGTTTTTGCCTTTGGTTTAAATTGGTGATCCTCATTTTATCTACAATCGGCGTCAAAAATTTTGAGACACTCTTATCCTTTAGGGTCTATTTCAGGCTCGGCGTGAAAATGACCCCCTCCCCCTCACCCCCGGGACAATATTGTGTTATTTTCTGTTTAGGGGGGGGAGAGGGAGGGGTATCCCGGAAAAGTACTTTTTGGACTATTTTTCTTTGAAAACAATGAAAAGTGTCGTTGTTGGCAAACTGCCTCAACTAATTTTGTCGCCGATTGTAGGTTGAATACCCACTTAGATGGATTGAAGAAACATTTTTTGGAGCCGAAATTAAGCCTAGAGAAAAATTAGGAAATAAATTGACTTATTATAGAAAAGAAAATAATGAAAAGAACTGTGTTGGGTCGAGCATGTTTGTCGTTGTTTTTTTTTATTTTTTATTTTTTATATATTTTTTTATATTATTATTGTACTACATACGATACATGTTACATGATTTACACTTGTACTTACTTCTTACACCATACTTGCACTACATTAACTTGCACTACGTACGATACATGTTACAATACCATAACACTAGTCAAATGGAATTATAGTTGATCTGTTTACAACGTAATTGTTTACATTTTAATTGTTCGAGTCACTAATAAGAATTTTGTTTGTTACTTCCACTATGTAGAGTATTGGTTTTCTAGAATTTAATAGGTTGTTAAATAAAAAGATAGCGAGAAAATCAAAATACAGAAGCTGAGAAGTAGAAGGACACAATGTAATTTTATAAGGACAGAAAAAATTTCCATTTGTTCCTAAATTCTTTCTCCTTATTACAAGTGGCTGCAATATATTTTTCTATATTAACTTTTTCGCGCATAATTAATTTTTTCGTCGTTGTTGGTGTAATGGTGAAAAAACAGGTCTGTAGATTTGGAGGCTCTGAGTGCGAGTACTGGTAAGTGCATAGTACAGTCTTTGTTTCCTTGCTGTGATGTTGAGACTGAATGGAGAAGTGTATGAATACCGAGACGGATAAACCTCTTACCAACCGAGTTCGAGGTCCGTACTGTAAGTTACGGACCGAGTTTTTTCCCGTAACTTACAGTACGGAACGAGAAAACGAGGTTAGTAAGATATTTATTATATCTCTGAGGTTAACCGGCGCGCGGGCAAGGAAACTAGTCAAAGTGAAGCGGAAGGTTCAACTGCCACAAAGAATGCCTTGCCAAAATCCCAAAAACTAAATCTTCTTGGCTGTTAAGTTTGAAATAGTTGCTTGCAAGATTCAAACAGTTTTCAGTACAAGTTTATGCAACAGAAATGACATGAAAAACTCGCTAGATGATGTTTTGTCGAAATTTTAAATTTAGCGGGCTGTACAGCGGGCCGTACTGTAGAATACGGGTACGCGTACTATCTGAGAGATATAATAAAAGATAATACTAAACGTTGAGAATAATAAGACAGAGCCCGAGGGCAGGTATAGGTGTTTTCAATCCTCCTTGGGGGGAGGGGGGGGGGGGGGGGAGGGGGTTGATAGCTGCTTTAAACTAGGTAGAGTGCATATTCAACTTAGGTAAAATGAGGATCACAAATTTAACCTGTAGGTAAAAACGGATTCAACCTGAGCTCGGACTTGACCGACAACATCTTTACAAGACAATTGCTTTTAAAAATTGTCCTGATAAATGCGAGGATCACTTCAATCTTGGTGGTCACTCTCATCCAGGCTAGCTTCCTCTTTAATGAAAAACGTCCAATTTCTTATCTGAACTCACTTAGTAAACAGGGTAAATTATTTATGGTCAAAGCGGAAACAAATATTGAGTGTGTGAACATAACTATGCAATATTCACAGCTGTCCAACATGAACGCGGGCCCCGCAGCTCTACTCTCCGGAAACAAAAGATGCTAAAGGAGGCGCAAGAGAGGATGGAGATCGCTACAACCACGCATGTCCAGCACAATCCAAGTGGTTTCATTAACACGTTGCTAGCAGCCGAGAACTGCATGGAGGGCTGTCAACTGCCGGCAAGCGATTTCGATCTTGGTCTGGATTTTAAGCCCATCAGATTTCAGTCTGATTTTTCAGTGTCAGTGTACTACTCCAACCCCGAAGCTGTATGTGAAGCTGCTGCTAAGCTGTTATTCATGTCTGTTAAATGGGCCAGAAACATCCCATCATTCATGAGTCTGCCTTTCAGAGACCAGGTCGGTACAGTTTCAAGTGATAACGGCCGCTTATGTATCAGTTCAAACCGCATTTTACATGAACTACAGCTACACTG
>OX421446.1:7007321-7014821 GCA_949126865.1 Montipora capitata
TAATTTCCAAATATTTTCATTTGGTAATAATTTCGGCGGGGGAATTTAACTTTACTCACTGTTTTATTTCCTGAGCTTATATTAGTTTGTCTTTTTTTAATTTTACAGAAATTAAATATTAATACTTGAATGTCCAACGTTAGCATAATGTCATCTGGCATGGAATCAGCTGGCTCATAAGATATTAATGCACGATACCCTGTTTTAAATGGGTACGGATTCTATTTGGCGAAATCTCTGTTTATCCCGCGCAAATAACCGCAACCTCAGTCTTTTCAGCAAAGGGTAACAACAGAAAAGAATGTAAAAAATCAATTTAAGACGATCAGTTATGGAAACTGCATTGGATCCTCGATCTTCTTCGACAGTTGTCCTCCAGTCGACTTTCATGGCTTTGATAATTTTGGCAGCAATTGTGGGGAATTCTTTGATCCTGGCTTCTCTGTATCGCTTTACCAGTCTTCAGACAAAGACTAACGCTTTTGTTTTGAATTTAGCCATCGCTGATTTATTTCTGGCCGTGTTTGCGATGCCGTTTACTCTCATTTCGTCCATAAAGTACAATTGGATATTTGGCAACGTAATGTGCCAGATCACCGGAGCATTGAATTCGATCTTTTGTGCGGCGTCCATCATGACTTTGGCATTTGTAAGTCTGGAGAGATTCTTTGCGATTGCCTATCCTCTGAAATACGAAATTCTGGTCACACCAAGAAGAGTTAAAATCGTCATTGGTTATATTTGGTTTCAAGCGATTCTCGGTGCCGGCTCCACGTTTCTTTTTTCAAAGTTTACCTACTTGAGGTTCGAGTCGATCTGCACAGTTGACTGGGGGCGTAATATGGCTTACACGCTAATTTTTGCGGTTGTTTTCTTTCTTATACCCTTCCTTGTCACAGCTGTTTTATATTGTATCATCTTAAACAAAGCTCGGAAGCAACGAAGAAAAATAGAGGTCATCAAAGTGGGAGAGATTGTAAAAGAGTTTTGTAAAATGCCGACAAGGCGAGGAAATCACAACGACAAGACTGGTGAGAGAAGGACGACGAAAGAGCACAAAGCTACGGTGATGATAGCTATTGTAATAGGGACGTTCGGCTTTTGTTGGTTTCCCCATGCTATTGGAATATTTTGCATTTTGGATCCAAACTGCCGTTGGAATGATTCATTTTATGTAGCTACAACTTGGATGGCCATGTTAAATAGTGCATTGAATTCACTCATCTACGGCCTAATGAACAGAAGTTTCCGGCGCGCGTTTAAGAGTATTTTTATGTGCAACTCTTTCATCGGTGACTCAGAAATATTAACTAATTTTCGAAAAGACACGAAGGACAAGAAGAATTATGGAAATGCATCACCAATCGACTAGAGAAACGTAAAAATAACCAGTTCCTAGACCTAGGTATGTAATTTTCCCAAGGGCGCTTTCCATTTGACATAACTGACATTTGGAAGGACTAACTCTACAACCCCTTCAAATTAACATATGCACTTCGAGGATGATATATACTCCTACAGAAGAATGCGAGGGATCATCATGTAAGTGTTCCTCCAAATTGTTGCATTTTCTTTGCAAACTGATGGGTACGGCCGGCCAGTTCTGACGAAAGGAAAGCGCAGTAAGAGACTTGTGCTTGTCTAAGAGAGTCGATATACCCCTGACTTATTTTCTATCGTTTGTCGAATTTCCTATTAATCAGTCTCCTTTCAGTTTAAAAGCTCTTGAATCTTTGTTTTTTTGCCCAATCAAAATTCTTTGGTCTTTTGAACGTCTTGAAGGAATGTACCATATGTAAACATTTTTTATGATAAAGGTCCGTGCGGACACAAGGCCAGAAAGTTGCTTCCCTGTCAAGAAGAATCCTCTCGCCAGACTCAACATATGAATGGGTTTCGGATCGTTGTCTTCTGTGGTTTTCCTGATTTCGAATTTCAGGCTATATAAAATTGGATTTTCTGATTCTTATATAGGAACTCGAAGAAGTACAATTTTGGTCGTTCGTTAACGGGTTTGTCACCGCTCACGCATTTGGACGATCTTTTTCTTATGTCGTTTCGGTCATTAGCATTTGATTACGTTCGCCCTCCTCGATGCTGTTCCAGACGAATAATTAAGGAAATTGGAGGAGTTACGCGATTGGCTCTAGTTGTTGGACGATTTTCCAAATAATTTCAGTACTTTGCTTAATTAATCATATCTTGGTTCAAAAGCGTCAAGATGTATACAAACAAAATACAATAAGCAAAGAATTCCAACTGTGTGAAGTGGGCATGTTGTGGCACCCTGTAGATAATAATTCATCGTTCAAGATTTGTTCGTGTTTAAATTCTACTAAAACTGGCAGTAGACATGAAGCCGCTGGTATCCATGGTTTTTTTTGCTGTACGTCATGGCGTGAACTGCAAAAAGCGCGCCCATTAGGAATTTCTTTCCCCATTGCTTGAACCCATTGCTGAGTTCCATAGGCTTTCCAAGAGTAGCGCTTACCTGTAAAGTAAAGACCTCTTCGTGACAAAGCCCATCATTACGAGATCTCACTTAAACAAAGCTTAGTGTAAATTAAGGCTTCTCAAAACGTTCATTCGTGAGACCGCCGCTAGAGCCCAGATTTAGGGACTTTAAGCAAAGACGACGGCTACGGCAACGAAACCATCAGTCCAAAATATAACTTAGCGCTATCGCAAGTATTTCGCGATTATTCCGTCTTGTTCACCTTGTACAATACGGACGAACTATCCTGTAACCGGATGGGTACGAACGGTTTTAAAGTCAAAACAGAAATTGACTGTTTCATTGTTATATGCTCACGTTGTGGTCAAAACCTAAAATATGGTGATTTTACGTTGTTGTTTTGTGGAGTACGGCAGAGAAATTCACGGAAATTCGTGTTGCACGTGCAGCACGAGTATTTTTCCTTTTTTAACCAATAATATTCTTGCTTTGTGGCGTTGCCGTAGCCGTAGCCCTCGTCTTTGTTTAAACTTCCTATTATCATGCGACGACAAAAACAATGCTAATAGGGCTATCTTCTTTATCGACCATCCTTTTAGAAAAATTTACCACACGCGTGCGCTGCAATTTAAGTTATCGAAGCATGTTCATAAAGAATTGCGATATAGGGATAAGATCATTTTATCAACTTTTTACGCCGAGGAGAGAATATACTCTAAGCTTGGACATTTTTATGTGGGATGCCAAAGGCATACCACATCAGAAAACCAGTCACGTGTGTCTTCTTTTAAATTTTTCTTCTCCGTAGTCACAAATGCGCATACCCCACGGATATTGAATGAAGCTCCGATCGGGGATTCTAATTTTATGCCCTTCGGTATTTCTAAGTCCCCTTACGGTGATTAGAACACCCACACTTACCCCAGCTTCTGGCATTCTGAAAGCGCGTTTAACCACTCGGCCACGGTGACGTAGATGTCATCTTGAGAGAAAACACTTATTTTTGAACCCTTTCCGCCCGCGATGATTGACACAGTGTTAAACCTCGCATCTGAATATAATAAAGTGCACAGATGATTTTTCTTTGAAAACGGCAAGCTTTAAAGGTAAGGAGAATTTTCTACGGTATTTCTAGTCTAAGATCTTGCTTCGTTCTATAAACATTGTAAGTAACATTATAAACATTATTGCATAGACCGAATACTCCAATCGACCTGTTTCTAGCGATCCGGTTTGTTCAGTCGTCCCAAAAAATTTTGTGAATCAAACAAATGTGTTCAATTGGCCATTGTGCCAAACATTTTGTGAAAGGAACCAGTGTGTTTAAGTGGCCATCGTAAAGGTAGGTAGGGGTAAAGTCTGTTCACGAGCTTATCCCAGTTTTTGTAGCATGAAGCGACTAGGAGTATTCGCCGGTACCCATTTTTTCACCTGGGTGGACAGAGTTTACCCGTAGTTGTAGTTCACTGTAACTGGACAGTTTGTTTTAACTGTTTTTACATCCCACGGATACGCCCTTATAGGCGTCTTGTTTTACTGGTAGTTTCGCGTCGTTGGTTTTGTGAACACCTCAAAAACGTTGTCACCTTTTGTCAACTGCCGCATACACAGCCAGCAGTTTTCTTAAAGACTTGGCTTGAAGGATTGTCCTCATTTAAAATCTTAGCCAGTATCTTCAATGTTTGCCCTGAAGAGTGCTGTATTCCTTTCAGCAAATTCTATCTTATAAACCGTAACCTCCGGTACTGCCATGAAGAACGAACCTGGTGTGCCGGTAGTGACGTCACAATCATTGAACTATAACTGCTTGAAGGGAGTTGACGTGTTTTTAATCGCTTGGTGTTCTGTCAAAAATTTTTTGGTTTTTTCGCGCTTTCTCAATTAAGTGCTTTTTCCTTTTCCCCTTTACTTTTCTTTGCCGGAGGTGAAGTCAGTTTTGTACGAGTTACTGTTGTCTATTTAGTCTATAATGACTTTGTTATGGCGTTCTTTGATACCGAATTGGTGAACACGTGTGTTCGTCAGTTTGGAAACTCTTCGCCTCCGGCTACGTATTGTCAACGTTCATCAGGAGTTTGCTATGTCTAAGGACGTTTTTTCAAGCTAGGGAAATTTTGTGTGATCCGAGGTCACTGCATGAACTAGGGGAATGCTTGGCCCCTATTTTACCAAATTGGGTGGGTGGTTCGCACAGATTGATTTTTCATTTTGAGAACTGCAATGCAGCTGTTCGCTTTCGGCATTTTAAGTTGGATGCAGTCAACGCAGTCCCGGCTCATTTTTGTTTACCCCGTGGGGAGTTTATTTTGGCGTCTTAGTTTTTTAAAACGTGCCTATTATGCTTGTCCCGTTGCCTTAGAGCACAGGAAATTCCTTAAGTTTCTTTTAATAAGCAGCTCTATGAATTTAAGTCCTTACTCACGAGTTTGACTTCTGTGTTCCCCCGGGGATTTTTACCAAGGTTATGAAACATCCCCTGGCGGCCGGACCTTAGGCATAAGGGACTTTCTGTGAATCTGTTTCTCGGGTAGTTGTTCTTTTTATTGCGAGGACAGGATGTTGTTAGTTGCTTTCACGCTATGTGAACTGTTTTGACCCCCACAAAGGGAATCACTTTCTTGGTTCTCACTTAAGAATGTGACTTGATGAGGGTGTACCTATTCGATAAAAAGAAAGGGAAGCTGAAACTCTTGTATTTAGTAGCTCTCAGTGAGATGTAGTTTACTATTCACTTTGTTGTTCAGGTTATCGGAAAGGTATTGTCTTCACTGTCAGGGGTTCAATTTCGGAAAATTACATTACTGTTATTTAAGACGGGATAAATTTCTAGCCTTGGCCCATAATACAGGGGATTATGATGCCCTCGTGCCTTTATTTTGTTCGGCAAGGGTACTGAGCTACAAATATGGGTTGAGAATGTCCACCAGGCGTCTCGTTACGTTGGTCATCCACTAGTGATTTCTAGTGGCTGGCTCATTACTTGTGCAACTAATGTTTCTTGCAGTCTTGGGAGCAGGAATCGCTGCTCTGTAATTCTAATTCCCATATATTTGGGTAAGATAGAGGCCGACCAGGCCAAGGGCATCCTAGTGGTGCCAGCATGGGCCACTCAGGCTTGGTATACTCGAGTACTACCAATGATGGGTCAGCGGCCTTTGGTCTGGACTCCAGGCAGCCAGCTGCTGGTCCACCCGTCTGCCGATAGCACGCACAGAGTGCAAAATCAGCTCAAGGTTATTGCATGGGTATTTTGTCAGAAATGATGCTTTTCTGAGTATGTTACCGAAGTGTCTTTCTACTTAGAGACAGTACAGCGTTCATCCTTTCAAATGGACTGTATTCTATAGTCAGAGGAAGTTCCCTCCACTCTCCCCGGTTCTAGCTCTTGTTTTTAGAGTTCTTATATAGGGAAGATATCGTTGACGTCACCTATTGTCATTAATGTGCCAACCATAGTCTCATTGGCGGTCGAAACAAAGGGTCTTTTGTTCCTGCGATAGGCACATTTGAATAACAAGAGCAATGTTTGTTAACAGATAACTTCCCTATACCGAGTTCCCCTCCATGCCATTCGGCACTGATCACTGCTAGATCAGCTTTGTCTCGTTTGATTACCGGCAAGAATACCTAATCAAGTGAAGCTATGATCTTCGGTGCGACGCTCTAACCAACTGAGCTATGAAGCCACTGACGTTGGGAGCTGGTCATTTGTGGGTTCTAATGGTCCCGTGAGGAATGAATCAATGATGAATGGTATATGAAATGAATCATATATGAACTGCGGATATGAATCATATATGATTCATTTCATATACCATTCATCATTGATTCATTCCTCACGGGACCACTAGAACCCACAAATGACCAGCTCCCAACGTCAGTGGCTTCATAGCTCAGTTGGTTAGAGCGTCGCACCGGAATCGCGAGGTCACGGGTTCAAACCCCGTTGAAGTCCTGAATTTTTCAGGCTTCTCTACGCAATTGCAAAATTGCGTTCATAACTGCGAAGATCATACAATGTAGCTTCACTTGATTTCATATCCGCAGTTCATATATGATTCATTCATATACCATTCATCAAGAATACCTAAGTTAGCCAACATCAATTATCTGTACTCTTTTAGACATAAAGAAAAAGTTGATTTGTTTGTTTGTTTGTTTTGCTCTAAAATGCGAGCGAACAAGTGCTGTTTAATCCATTCAGGTTAACACTGTTAGGAGCGTTTCGAGCAATACCTTAACTTTGTTTATTGGTTGTTTAGAAGTATTTGGTAGTCTAGACGTAAGTTGTAGAATAAAATGGATTAAATATCAGAACATTGTAATTGTAATCTTGGAGTCTGGTTGGTGTTTTAGGCTCCTCATAGTGTCCTCACATGCTTTGAAGGCTTCATGGCAGTACCGGAGGTTACGGTTTATGAGATAGAATTGGAAAGTTAACCGACTTACCTATAAGTTAAAGTTCCACTTGAATTCAATCTCATAAAGAGTAGTAACCGAACGTGTCTGAAATGCCCACCTCTCCCTCCCAGTGCTTGTTTGGAGATCTCAGTCCTTGGTTACTATTCCTCTTCATGGAATTACTTTCTGTGTTTTATTGTTCCTCCACTATGAGGAGGAGGATGTGAAAGTATGATTGTGACATCACCCCCGGCAGACTACAATAGGTTCGTTCTTCATGTCAGATACCTTCGGTTACTACTCTTTATTAGATAGAATTCAAGTCAAACTTCGACTTACAGGTAAGTGTCGTTTAACTTTCCAATTAAAGGAAACCAATTTACATTTATTTTGCTTCATTACCCTTCAAAACCCTTTTTCGAGTGTTGCTTTGTGGCTTGTTTTGATTTGCTTTCGTTGTCTTCTTTCGGTTTTTCCCTCTTAATATCGACCTTGATTCAATTCAATCCACGGTTATTCAAAAATACACAGAACGCGTGATTAAACCTTCCTGCTAACATTTATCCCTTGGGAACCTCTGAATAAACAACAACTGACCAAGCAAATTCCATATTCCACTCCCCAAATGCAGCTATTTGAGCACG
>OX421446.1:7017321-7019821 GCA_949126865.1 Montipora capitata
CGTAAACTGGGTTGCCTGTGGTTCTTGTTACACAATAGAGGGCACTGAGTTGGGTGGTGTTGAGCTGCTGTGTTCCAGTTAATTTTTTTAAGAAGAGGGTCATTTGGACTATCTGAGGGGTCAACCGGACGTCATGCCAGCAGTGGCCCTGTGGCTCACATGTTCTCACGTTGATTATGTCCCAGGAAGAGGGGGCGGAAGAAATTGCGCCAAGAGTGAACCACCCTTCCCCTCCCCAAATACCGAACATATCCGAACAATTCACGTTAGTGATGTATATCTATCAAGGCAAAGTGTATTTGAAATAAGAAAAGCTCTGAAACTGAACTAATCATATCTTAAGTAAAACCGCCTGATGCACACTGTACCATTTGGAAGTCGGTTGGTTACAGAAGCTCTTTAAATACTGTACAGGGAAAAAAGGAGAAGTCACGGCCCCCTTGCTCCCCCAAACAAATTTGCATACGTGCGTTGAAATGTGATACGCAAGGAGACAGGAATTTTTTCGCTCTAACAAACAATTAATAGGTAGCCAATTTTTTAACCTCAGAAAAAGTTCTGTTTTGTCATAATAGTGTAAAATGAAGTTTATT
The DNA here is from genome assembly GCA_949126865.1 of Montipora capitata. Classification (NCBI taxonomy): domain Eukaryota; kingdom Metazoa; phylum Cnidaria; class Anthozoa; order Scleractinia; family Acroporidae; genus Montipora; species Montipora capitata. The sequence goes on from OX421446.1 coordinate 7,017,915, forward strand.
TGGGACGCCAACAATATTTCTTTAACTTCCCGGTCAATCCAGTTTATTGTTACGACTTATTAGTGCGAAATTTGTGTACATTTTTAATGCTTTTTGCGAATTTTGAGTGTTATGAAATAACATCATATGCGTGACATAGCTCCTTTATCACGAAGATCTTTCAACAATATATCGCTTTACTCTAACCAAAAAACATTCACATAGTAAAAACTTCATATTTGTTAACCATTTCTTTTTCATTTTTGCTTGTCAGCATTGTGATATGCGATAAGTTGCGATGTTTAGATTTTCAATTACATTGCCGCTCCATGATTGTGTAAATAGTTCACCCTGAAGTCAAAAAAGATACGTTTCTCAGGAAGGTTTCCAGACCCGACAGATGAAATGTAAATAAATATTCAGTTAAAGCCAAAATATGGGGTGTTTTTGCAGGGCTTTCCTGTTGCCACGGTAACGTTTTACGTCACAAACATAACCGAATCTTTTTCAACATTAATTGGTGTTTGACATGGCACCATAACATTGCTGTTAAGTGATAAAGTGTTGCATTGTCAATCCTTCTATGTAAGAACGTTTCTTTCAATCGTTGAAACTGATTTGAGCCTCGTTAAATCAAAATCTCAACAATCAAGGTGTTTACAAGTTGTCGAAAATGAACAAGGAAAACGAAAGTGCGCATGCTCTGGACCGGGAACTCTTTTCAGAGCTCATCGAATCCCCGATCCATCCACTTCTGAATAATATAGTTCCTCCTTATGAAGGTGATTACTGTGATACGAAATTTCGTCTTAATTAAACGGAGAGGCACTTTGGAACTGGCCATTTAAGTTCTATTTTTAAAATACACTTTCCTGCCCGTTAGAATAGTTTCGTTCCAGGGGTGTCTTTTATCACATGTAGCTGGGCGGGAGTGTTTAAACTTTCTTTTGTTTATGAACTCGAATGACCAAACTAGCGCGTCCTCTACTTGTATAAAGAAGCACGCTCAGATCGTTAGAAATGCACGCCTGAACTATAAATCGCGAAGCAAAGGCTTCCATGGCATGTGAAACATGACTCTATTAGAGTGCAATCAGTATGACAGTAATGCGGACAAGTGTATTTTGCTCACGCGCAGCTATTAGATCTCATGTAAGATTCAATGAAAAACCCTTGCAGTTTCTTTTCTCCTGACATTTGCGTGGTTTATGAAGCGGTAAACTCACATAGAGAGGAGCGAATAACCCAAACAAAAGCGAACACGATAGCCTCGGAGGTTCATTGTTTCTGTAATCCGCCCATTTCAAATTAATGACCAAGCATCCATTCCCTACGGAGGACAGCCCTCACCTATGTCAACCAATGAAATTGGTACCGTTTATGCTTATTTGTGTAATAATGTGCAATATGACAGACCAAAGATATTTCATCAACTGTAAGTAAATGTCGCGAGAACAATAGGCATTCTGCGCGAATAGAACAACGAAAGATAACCTTTGCAGTTCGAACAAAGAAAAGAACTTGTAACTAAACCATTGGTGTCATTAAAAAAACATAATCATTCACAAAACCATTGCCAAAATGGCGTATGAATTGGTTTGAAATCAAAAAGCCACAAATGAGTAGACACGTCACAGCTACCTCAAATACAGACCAGGAAAATGGTCGATAATTTGAAAAAGTAGATGAGCAAGACATTGAAGGACAACGGTGTCCGACACTTGCAAACTGCAGAGCACGGACTGCAGACCAACCCTAAATCACAGTTATTGAAAGCTAACCGTTCTAAAATGGGTGCTAAAAACTTAAATACTGTTTATCAGCACTATTTGAAATTGGGTGCTTAGACTTAAATACTGCTTATCAGCGCTATTTGTAGGCGGTCTGCAGTTATCATACACCTGAAGTGGAAGACGGAAAAGAAGGAC
>OX421446.1:7024821-7049821 GCA_949126865.1 Montipora capitata
ACGCAGCGTATAGATAACAACTTGGACGGGTTTCTGTAAGGTCATTAAATATGACATGGTATAAATATCATTTTTAATTAAAGCGGTTAATATGTGAAACTTAGAATCGTTGTAATTAGGCACATTTCAATAACAGATGCACATAGTCCTATTAAGGCATTCAATCACGCAGAAATGGATTTTTAATTATGAATGAGGAGCTGAGAGGACTCAAAGTGAGATGTAAATTATTGAGAATTAAGCTGCTTTGATTTCGGTATGATACGGTTATTGATATGACCAACTAATAAAGCGCGGCCAAAACACACTTCAGCTTATTAGCTACGCTAATAATTGAGGTGTTTTAATCGAGGTAGTTACATGTGATTCCCTGCAGCTCAAAGTGAATTACTTTCTTCTTGAATAAATTTTACTTTCAAAATACAAGACTTCTAATTTCAGTTATTAGTGCGTTTAAGAACAAAGTCAGTTTGAAGATTTTCGGCGAGACGCCTGTCCCTAAATGAGGGCATATTCATTCAACAGTCAATATTTCCCGAATGGCAAATTTTATTTTCTCTAGCTATGATATGCTTCCGCCTTATTTTAAAATGTGTTTAAGTAGAAAAGAAAAACACCCTTCGTAAACTAAAAAGCGACGATTTAATAGTAAGTAGTCAGTAACGGGTGGCGTTAAAGAGCGAAAACGCGAAGAGCTTGGCTTTTCGGGTTCGAGAGCTGATCCCAAAACATGTTTTACACTTGTACAAGTTGACTGCAAAGTTGAATTCATTTTCGCGAATATATTGATCTGGGAACTAATTAACTTTCACTCTACTTTAAGTTAAAACTCACTGAAAACCGGTTTTTTTTCATATCAATCTCTTTCTCGCTTTTATTGAATATTTTTAGAAGAAGTTAAGCTTTTCTTTTTTTCGATTTTAAAAGTAACTTCAAACTCTGATTGATTTACCCGATCTGAAGGCAAAGAAAATTGTTCGTTATATTTCTTACTAACCTGACTTAAAAAGAACCACCGCTTTCAAACACGCGAACTCTGCTTCGCCAACTTGAAGGCTTCGAAAGCGCGCACTTATTTCCTGTAGCATACGAATATCCGCCATGGTCGCAACAATCTTCTCTGCCGGGGTGTTATCGACGTGCATACCGGCTGCAGCTAGAAGCGGTGCAACTTCCAAGGGCATATTCCATTGTACGGCACCCATAATAAACAATTCTCTCCACCCTTCTTCGAGCAGAATCACTTGATCTCGAAATGGTAGATTTACGAAGGAAGGAATGTTCCTCGCCCATTTCACCGAGATGAATAACAGACGAGCGGCAGATTCGCAAATTGCATCGGGCGTAGAACAGTACAAGGATGTAGCGATTTCTTGTTGCGAGGGGAAAGGGATCACTGGCGTCTGATGCCCAAAGCGATGCATTGCGTCTCGACAAGGCTCTGCCACGATGAGACTGGTCAGAAAATCGCTGTTCATTATTTTACTCGCATATTCGTCTCCCAGCGGTGGTTTAAGAAGCCTGGTCGAATTTGGTTGTCTTTCTTGTTGAACGGCTGAAAGAGTGAAAAAGGATAAACATATACTGATTTCAGTAAGTGCTCTTGGTAAGTTAGCGAAACATAGTCCGCTTCAGTTCTTCGAAGATCTGTCTCTCTGAACCAAAACCAGGCAAAATCTCTTGAAGTAAAAAGCTAAAAAATTTCACTATGGTTTAAATAAAGGGAGAAACGAAATTGGGTCTGTTCGCAAGCTCAAAACCTCGCAAGGTCAATAGCTTAATGTTCCCAAATTCACACATCCTGTATTTTTTCATTCCTCATTGTATTTTAAACGTTCGCGCGAAGTGACCTTTGTCGTGTAGTTTATAATTTTGGGAAGAGGAATTATCACACGATATTCACACTGACAAGGTATCAAGAAGAGTTTTGCTGTTAAATTTATCAATTCTATTATTAACATTTATTCTATGCGGGAATAAAAATTGGCCAATTTTGAGCAAAGTTCGAACGTGTTTATTCTCTGACGGTGGAGGGCGAAGGAGTGAAGCCACGACTTAGTTCTAAATTAACGGCAAAATTTACCGTCTATAAAAAAATGTGTGACTAAACCAACTGAAAGTGAGAAGTCAGTATTCTCCAAGACGTTATTTAGGTTAAATACTAATACTTATATCATGAGGGAGATGAAAGTAAAAGTTCTTAATTAGAATTTGGGCTGTTTTTGAAGATCTTTATTGTCAGAATATTTTCAGGGACAACAATATTTAAAGATGCAATTTTAAAAAGCTAAGTGTTTTTACTTTTTGAAAATGCCTATCATGTTAATATTCGTTACTTTTTGCAGCCGAGGGCAATTGAGAAATATGGAATTGCCAATTTGTAACTATTCAGAACATTTTGAGGACAATAACAACACACTGACAGTTCTTTTGCCCCAACTACTATGAGCAAAGCATTGTCTAGAGATGACGGGGCAATGTGTTTATTTATATATGCGAGTCAAGAGTGTTTGAATTCGGCCGCTACTGATAAGAAACCTCCAAGGTTTGCCACGGCTAGTTTAAAATTTTTTCAAACAACACAGTACTCTACGAGTGCGTTTTCGCAAGTTCATATATCCTTACACACTGCTAAACAAATTGGATAGTCTGTGTCTGATGGCATCGGTTTAAAATGTCCCGGCAAGGCGGCTTAGAGACAAAGCTATTAAAATTTATTGACGTGAAAAGAAATTTAGAAATATAATTATCAACCTTCACAGCTGTTGTTCAATTCTTTCCAGTTTCCGCATAAGAATGTACTAACTGAAAATAACTAAAACAGAACTTTAGAAAAAAATAATTCTCCTTATTTCTTTTGTCGACTGTGCAATTTTTACTCACTGGGTGCACTTTCGCAGTAAACTTCACCTTTCGCATGCTTCGCCGCAAAAATTTTATCTTTGAATTTAAAAAAGTGATTTACGTAAAGGGATTTCATTGTGAAATATAATTTTTCATTCCTTAAAACGTCCATTGAAGAATTCAATAGAGCGTTCCTTTTTCTTTACATTGAAAGCCGTGGAAACAAAACTGGACATAACGGGTGAATGTTGACACCTAGTCGAACTCATAAATACAATTCGTAAGTCGTTCCTGACACCTTGGGTTAAAAAATGGAATTACCACGAATGGTTGCTATGCAATGCCGGCAGACCCAGTCAAAGGTGTGTAACGATAAAGTTGAAATTGGTTTCCAGAGGAACCAAGAAAAAGTAGAATGGCACTAAATTCTTCAGCGTACTACAAACAGCTTAGTAACGTGTAAGGTACACAATTTGAGCTAAAGGCGTTTTGGGGATTTGAACCTTAAAAAACCCTTACGGGTTCCTCATTTTCGTCCATTGGTCTTATTCGAATTGAACAAAAATTTACCATAAATGATGCATTCCTCGCAGCGCAGTGAATTTTACGGACTTTTGTTCAGGGTATTGCTTTTTTAATTGAATGGCTTGCCTGTGATAGCTTCTCAAGAACTTCCTAACTTCCACAGCTGAGATTCTTTAAGTGTAAGGAGTGATATTAAACTTGAGGCGGGTCATTAGTAATACTGATTGGAACTCATCTCACCACGACAAACTCAATTTATTTGCATTACTTTGAGTGATCGAGAAACTCCACTAGCTCTCCTATGGCTATAGTTAGAGCCTCTATTTGCCGTAAATAAAGATCCGCAAAATGTTTCGGCTGATCTAATTTTTTTATAGCATTGATGATTTCTTACAAATTAACTGTGGCTTTTAAAATACTTTCAGCGTATGGGCCTCCTGCCTGCATTAAATCCTGGTTTTAAGATTAAAAAATTGAAACATTATCGGTCACGGCAAAATCATCTTATACTGAATATTCCTAACATTTTTAATGAGCGGAATTTTGAAGTAACTAAAGGCACTTCGCTCTTAGAAAGATTTGCGTCAATTTTAGACCATAGTTCAACCCATCTGAATCCCATTAAGCCACAAGCTGTTTATAACAGAGTTAAATTGTAATGTCTCTTTCTAAACAATGGAAAATATGGGTCAGAAAAAATGAAAACCATTGTTTAAAACAACTGTATGGGTAACAAAAGATGTCTTAAGCACACGTTCTAACTAGCACTTTTAATAAACAAATTCTTTGCAAAGCAACTGTTTTCATTTAGAGAAGCTGATTCAAAAAACATATCTACATGCTCAAAGGATGCCATTTGAAAGGAGTGTATCGATGTCTGCAATAACAATTTGGTGTGCTTTAAGCTCTTCGCACAAAAATAGCGCTTAAGGAAGGCGTTCTCGGGTGTTTAGGATAGCCACGCGTTTTTGTTTATTTTATCATTGAGATCATACTGCCGGACCCAGTTACACAATGGAAAATCAGCAGTGATATTAATATATCCAAAACAAGCGGCGTGGAACTACCAAATTGTTCGTATTTCAACTTAACCGTAATCACATTAACACCGGCCCTCTAGCTTGGCAAAAGTAATTTTCTTTTTATTTACATAAAAGAGGGCACCTATCGCAAAGCCCAAGAAAACTGTAGCTTGCCGTCGGTGCACAGGACGAGTAAGTGACAATAGGGACAATTGTTTCATCGCTGGAAACGTAGTTTATTGTTTGGAAAAGAATCAAGGTGAGTTACTTTTCAAAAGAAAAACACGGTATGGCTGTTTTAATGAATGAACTTTTCCGCGCAATTGATCATAGAATCACCTGCGGAACGCCGTATTTTACCTTATCGCAATGAAACCAGACTATTTTCTCCAAGTTTTAAAAGCCATAAACAATATTTTCTCGGCTTTTTGTCGCTAAAATGTAGCGGAAACTTCGTTTCTTTATCAAAATGTAACCCTTACTCAAAGCTTTAGCCAAATGTTTTTTTTCTTGTAAAGAATCCGTTGAAAGTATCTTTTTCACCTGTGCTCATTAGATGGACATATGCTGTTCTCGGGCAAGGCCTCTGATTATCACTTTGAACAATTTACAGTTTTTCTAATCTTCCCGCGATATCGTGCTAGCTTTTTATTAAGATGCATTTATTTACTCATTTTGTTGGGAAACTTTAATCTCTGAGCGCACTTCGTGGGCTCGGCCCGAAAATAAATAGACGTCTAATTGCGAAAGTCCTTCGACCGCAGCTTGGGAAAATACACAGTGATTTGTTGTTGGTGAAGAATGGGGAAAAAGTTTGACATTTCCTTTTCATTATAAAAATTAATTGAAACTAATTGCAGTCTTCGAAATTCAATGTATTTAGGGAACAATGTACCTCCACTGGAGTATCAAAATACAATTTTACAAAGATGTACCATGTTGTTAAATTAAAGGAAATTCCAAAATACTAAACATTTAAAGATAGCAACTCGCTTTTCACCTTCAAAGTATTTCATCCCTTCAACTTAGCCTGGCATCTCAAATGCATCCTTCGAAATCGACTTTCAGAACTTTTCGACAAATTTCTGCAATTTTAACATTTTGGATCTCTCCAGTAAACATTCTGTCACCAAATTAAAATTTAATTTTCCGTAAAGGAGATAGAAAGCGATACCTTTTTCATACCACTGAGGGCAAAACAGATCGCTATGTTTTAAACTATTCGTCCGTACCACTGTGATCCTTCGGACAAAAACCAACCAATGTGTTGTTTCATCGATTATTCAAGAATGTTACGGTTAAGCCCCGCTGTTAAGATATGTGACAAAACAGAAAACAAAATTTATAGACTGGGTATATGTTTTAACTGTTTTACCAACGAGTGCAGAGAAAAATGAGCGTAATGCGCACATTACGAACTGTTGATGAATACGAAAAAGTAACTTTACGACTAACTTCTTCACTTACCGAAACGGTTCATTTTAACATCGAGACATTTTTGGAAGCGGCAAGCCTGGCATTGATTCCTTCGCTTTTTATCCACGACACAGTTTCCATTTCCTTTGCAAGAATAAACCATATCTCTTCGCACGCTTCGCATAAAAAACCCACTGCAACCATCACAGGTATATACTCCATAATGTCGACCGGACGAAATATCGCCGCATACTTTACAAAGAACCTCTGGCTTGCGTTCAACAGATTCAAGTTTCTTTGGCGAAGAGGCTTCTCGATCCATTTCGTGGTCATCTAAAGAATTCATCAGTCAAAATAATGATGACGGTCCTAAAATCTTTCCTAACTAAATTTATTGGGACGTGGGATGCTGAAGTGTTAAATTCTTATGGAATCGGTGCCGATAATTGTTATCGATGCATGAAGCGATTCAGGGATTATTAAATGTTTCCCGTTCTATGGCCTTACAGAATTTTAACTCTATTAGAATATAAGAGAATTTAAAAGCAATCTATCCTCAAGGACAATTTAACTGATTCTAAAATCGGTGGAATAACTTTGTCTAGATAGAAGAAGGGAGAAAAATGGAGACATTCTACGTTTGTGAATTTTGAACACATTGCTACTTCTTGGTATCATCCTCCCGCTAATGGGATTTTAATTAAAAGTAAAACCTTCTTAAGAACTCTAAACTTTTAAACTCACTCCAAGGAAAAACTTCCGTAGATTGTCATTTAGAATCCCTAGGAATAAGAGAAACTTGAACTTCCGGTCATTTTGCTCACCTAAGACGGACTGCTCATCCAAGTCCATGGTCGAATTGTGTAAAAACGTCTTATGAAAATTTGTGAATTGTCCTCCCCTTCACCGTTCTGGCGTTTTATAGTCTTCCCTCGCTGTGAAGAGGCTTTTGGACTTGTGCATATTACGAGCACTCCTTGTAGTTGTGGACAGACCAGCTGCCATGCATGTCACGTGACTCAACTGCGTCCTGATTGGCTAATAGTGCTAATTAAACCTAGATGCCTCAGATGAAAAGACTTTGCAGATCTTTAGTATCTTTGTAATTTAATCGGCTCATCAATGACTTTTGTTTGGGCGGTAAAGTGTTTTTGCAGCTTTTTTTGCACTTTCATTCGCCATCCAAACAATTAGAAATCCATTGCTTTGAAATGTTGATTCTTTGCATATAGAATTTGAAGATAGGTTTCACGACACGTGCTTCACAAAGAAGCTCAAAGAATCGTAGTGTCACTCAGAAACATAGCTCGTCCGTGAAGACCGCGTACCGTGAAGTGGTCGGTTCCATGTGGGTCGATACCTATATATCACTAGAGCCCTTTTTTTTCAACGCTCTTGGCAAGATACTATTGTATTTCTTTAATTACAGTATCACCGCATTCAAAACTCCTTGTTTTCTTACAAACGGCTCATCTCACACCATGAAATTTAATTATCGGTCAGCATTATGTGCTTAGTGCGTTTAGTGTGAATAAGATAATTTGCGGCACGCGTATGCAATTGTGATTGAAGACATGCGAATGTCTTCTAAGATTGCATTGTGATGGCTTACACAGCATTGAAATGGTTTCTTCGTACTACGTTTCAACCCCTCCTCTTATAGATGAGAACTTTGAACAAATCAAGACCTGGTGTCTCGGGTGTATTGTCTAAGGCACCTGCCATCGCGAACCGCGTCAAGTTGAGATTAAATAATAATTGCCAAGTGATTTTTTTTCACACTGTTGTCACAAAAATAGTTTTAATTGTGATCTGATTCGAAAACCCAGCTTCCGACTGTCAACACGAACTATGATGTTAATAAAGAATGCATAGACTTTGGCTCGGTGATTACCCTTGGATAAAGTACAAATGTTTATAACTCTCAATTGCTTTGCAGATTGTAGCCCATTTCAAGCGAGAAAGGAAAGTTCTGTGACCAGTGGTTACTGGAAAAATTAACGCTTTTAGCCACATAAGAGCCTCACTTTTCGCTTAATGTGTGTATCATTTGCGTAATTTTTTTTAGGATCTCGAACAAAGTAACTTGTCATTTTTTTTGGCTTCCCCGAACAGGTTCGTCTATCCAGTTTCAAGTGATACTGGTAATTCAAACTTTAGTATACAAATGCATGAAGACAGTAAAAAGCAACTTCGACTGTTTTACCCTGGAGAGGGATTGATTAACTGAAAAAACAAGAAAATTCTAATTTTTAGATCAACTTTCTTTGGAAACAAAGTTCAGAATTTCATTTTGATATGTAAAAATGAAAGAAGCTGCCCCGAATCCCTGAACTCACCGACGTATCTTCATTTGTATCAATTCTTTATAACAAAGTAAAAATGTCTCAACCAAGAGAATCATATGCGACTTAAGCCAATTACCACAAGTTCGAAGAAAACGAACATAAAAAAGGTTGAATAAGATTTGACATATCTAGATCAATAAAAGATTATTACCTCCTCAAAGGATACATTTGGAGATCATTTTCCCCCGAAGCAGATGGCAGGAATAAATTGTCATTTGTTCTTAAAAAAGCAAATTTAAATTTCCTCACAATCTCGTTGTTTGTTTTCCTACTCTTCGTCGGCTTCAGCTTAAATTATATGTTTCCTGTGCAGTGACGTCTTTGTTTTCTGCGAAAAAGAGCACGTTTTTAATGTGATCTTAATAAACGAAACTATACAAACTGTCATTCAGAACAAAAAAGGTGATTTAAATCAATCAAGGAACCTTTTTTCAGGAATCCAAGGTCTGTCGGCGACAATTTCACAAAAGTCCGGCGAGAAAGAGTAGTTTTATTCTTTGTTTTTTTTTCCCAAAATACAAGAACTATATTCAACAAAAATGTTGTGAAGTTTTCATTTACCTGTGTTTTTGTGAAAAGAAGAAATTAAAAGAAAGAAAACTGGAAACCAAGTTCATATAAACAAGAACAACAAAGCGGCGATCTATACCTTAATCTGCTTTAGCAACGTCTAAACACGAAAATGATAACTTTGTAGCAGTCGTTAATGATGTCCCTGTATTGAAATTTAAATCTTTAAATCTGATCAAGGTACAAAAGATAAAACCCCAAAATTACTTGTAAAACTATCAATTATATAAGGCGTTAACTGTTATAACATATCTTGAGACAATGAAAAGCTACCGGATTTATACTGGTAACAAGATATTTATACAAAATTTCCGCTCATCACTCATCTGGCAAATGATTTATTGTGTAATTAAGATTTGGAAAGATAAAAAAGCAATTTAAGCAAACAAAACGACAACAATAATTGCCTTTTTAGATGTCCAACCTTTAAACCAAACCCGAGAAAAGCGCAATTTAATTAGGCTAAAATTGCTACCCTAATAACATATTTTTTTCTTTGCTTTAAAACTTGAGTAATTCCGTCGCGTTTTATTTCAGTCAAGGCCTCTAGCCAGTAAGCCAGCCATTTTGCGCAAAACCTCGTTCGTTTTCAAACATTAAGTTCGAAAAGTTATGAACTGAGCGAAACACTACGGGCGTTTTTTGAGGAAATCACCTGCCATCTAGTTTCTTGTCACAACTGTTCCATGGGTAAAAAAACACCTCACTTTTAACCTTTTTCATCAGGTTCAATTAACTTTAATATGTTGATTCTTGAGTTTGATTTTGTACAGAAGGAATGAGGGACCTTTTTATTTTAAACACATTTTAGACAATTAGTTTTTCGCGTCGTTTTATTGTTCCGAAGACCCAGTACAATTCATGCAAAACAGACAAATACATTTGCAACTAACTGAAAATGCGTTTTCGTCGTTTTCCACGTTTGTAGCTCTTGATTTATAACTGATTTGAAGGTTGTTACTAAACTCGTTTGTTATAATTATTTCGAATTCAGTACTCCTAAAGTTTCAATCCATTCAGTTGCGATACATTTTGGTACAGAATACGATGTTATCTCCTAAAGTTCATTCTACACGAGTAAAAATTTGTCCCATAAATAATTAGTGGCTGGGCTGCCAAGAAAATAAACAGTTATCCTTATTTCATTCACTGTTTTCCTTTGTAAGTCCCTTTTTTTAACTGATCTTTCTATGGATACGCCGGAAAGAAAGAACCAAAGAGTAGCCCCAGACAGTTTCAAACGAGACCTTTGACTCATGAAGACCCGCCGAGTGTGCAGGATCAGCTAACCCGTAGCAGTTTCAGGAAATTAAAAGTGAGAAAGTTTACGTTTTGCAAACTTCCTCAAGGGAAGTCGAATAACAAGAGAGCGTCTAATACAAGTACAACTATTATATCCAGATAAAACGCATTAAACAACGACAAAGGCAGGAAACGAGAGAGCTTCACAAGTGTTGCTTTTTTTAAACTTTTCTTTCAAACTTTATTGAAAAGTGTGCATAAAGCACTAGAGTACTGAGGGGGTAAAGGGGGGGGGGGGGGAGAGGGGTCGACGTCGCAGTGAAATTTTTTTTTTTTTCGTGTAGCTTGTGAAACGGGTGAGTTTATATGTTGTTTTTACTGTTTAACCAAAAGATTCACAACGATGAATTTGTCACCCATGCTACCGACATACTGCGTAGAAAATTTGTCGGTCTTCCAAACGGGAACAAACATGACAACCCCCCACCCCCTACCGGTTGGATAATCGACCACAGGAGGGAGGGGGTGGGGGCGAGGATGATTCTTTTTGTGAGGACTGTTTTCAGCATATTTAGTTAAGCGGTTCTTTGGGGACCTACTCTGTATAGACGGTTTGCAACCAATCTGTAGAGACACAGATAACACTGATGTAATGTACAATTGCTGGTGGCCGAACAAAAGGAGCTAAAGAGGGATCATTTTATTTCGTCTACCAAAATGGCGGGAATAAGTAAACGTAACTTGAAAACTACCCACACGAATTGGGTTTATTCCCTGCCTCATTGCCTTGCTTTCTTTCATACATACATACACTTTATTTAACCTCAAATTTAGAGTAGCTAAAGATAAGCTAGTATCTTCGAGTTACAAGTATGATTCTAAATACTACTAAAATGTAAAATCATAACAATCTAAAATTTAACTATGAAAAAAGAGTCATACTGTAGAATCTTGCGCTTGAAATCAGGAAAGTCAGACGCTCTAAAAGAATCCGGAAGGGAGTTCCATAGTTTTGAAGCCATGTATGAAAAGGAGTGAAAACCATAAGTAGTGCTTTTTGTAGACGGTAGACACAAAACAAAATTACCGCGTAGACTATTGGATACAGATCGGAGACTAAACATATTCCTTAGATAACCTGGATAGCAGGTAAAAAACAAGCTCTTGTACATTATAATTAAGAAAGTCTGAAGGCGTCTCTTATACAGAAATTTGGAGTTAACTTTGCTAAGTAGAGAGTCATATGGAGAATTAAAAGCTAATGGCGTGGTTTCTTTTCAATATGAACAGGCTTAGGAAGACGTTTTTAAAATTATATACGTGGATATGTTTGTCTTTATGCAAAATAAAAAATTGCGGAAGCCGGTGATTTTCTCTCTGTTCCGTTACGTCTGTGTAAACTGAATATATATAACGGCGTGGGAAAGCCGAAAAAAAAGCTAAGTAACTGGGTAAAAATTATATTTTATATAAAATCACGAAACGAAAACCTTATTAAATTTAAACTCAACAAAATTATGATATATTCATTTCCGAATGTGAAAACTGATTTTATTGTTTGCACAACTGAATAGACAAAGCCACTCTTGAAACGAGTTTACCACTTGAAAAATAATCTGGGGGTTTGGAGCTTTTTTTGGAGAAAGTTTATTGGAAAATAACTGTGACGGCGCTAAATGAAAAAAATTCAGTCTGAGTTTTAGCTGAGCCATGCTAGCTGTTTATTGATTAACGGTCATATATATTGGATAATATTTGGTTGGCAACGGCTTTGGAAAGGTTGCTTAATTCAATGCAAATCATCGTTTGGACACGCTAGAAGTGATGACTGTGCTTTTAACACAACAGGTAAATTACTGATTGAATGGAATCCTAGACCTGAAAGGTGTAATTGTTACAGCTTACGTTGGCGGTTTTTTACAGACCGACTCCATTGTCTGGTTTTTGAAAGGTCTTTAAACAGCATAGCACACAATTCCAATTCTTTCCATTGTGCGCTATTCAAGTCAATGGCAAAATTGTTTTATTGTTAAAAAATGACCATGTCAAGTATTTTGGACGTGCTAATCCATTTTAAGATTGCCGACCTTGTAAAAAAAACCGCCACAGTGCATTCAGCTGATTTAAAACTAACGCAAAATACAACTCTTGCCAACGGCTCAAGAGAAAAAGAAATTGATCGAACACATGTTACAGAAAAAATACTTCTTTCATCAGACTCGTCATAACTGAGATCTATACTTAGGTTCCGCGCAGAGCTTTAAACAAAACATTCTAACATTGCTCTAAGCGCATTACAGATCGGACTGTAAAGCTGAACAACTTACAACTGATCATTTAATTGCTGGATTAAGAGACTTCTAGTGCGCCAACTCTAGACACACTTCCGCTTATTTAACAATTATTCCATGAGCGCGCGTTGGATATGAGATGATAGATAGCCAATGAGGCGCGTACCGCCGAGTTGGCTATAATCATCTCATATCCAACAAGCGCGAGTGGAATAATTGTTTTATTAAAACGCCCCCAAAATATAGAAAACTAGACTACAATAAAAATAAAAGGACCCAAAAAATCACGTATGTGCTTGCCGTGTTTGTAGATCATGGTATAATGGCTCATAACCCATGATGGCTTGGCCAATCAAAACTCTCGAATTGCATTATCCAATGATCCAGTTTTTAATAAAAGGAGTTATATAAGGCCATTTTGCGCAAAATCTGTCATTTTAAATTAGTCTGGGATTTCAACGTCATAGCTCAGTTGGTTAGAGCGTCGTCGGTCGCGGGTTTAAACCCAGTTGAAGTCCTGAAATTTTCAGGCTTCTCCACGCAATTGCTAAAATTGCGTGCAGAAGCTGCGAGGATCATAGCTGCGATGATCATAGCTTCACTTGATTTCATATCCGCAGTTCAATATATAATTCGTTTCATATATCATTTCATCGTAGATTCATTCATCACGGGAACATTAGAACCCAAAATGACCAGCTCCCAACATGGTTGGAGCGTCGTAGTGGCATCGCGAGGTCATAGGTTGAAACCCCGTTGAAATCCTGAATTTTTTAGGCTTCTTCACGCAATTGCTAAAATTGCGCCCATAACTGCGAGGATCATAGCTTCACTTGATTCCTCTTAAGAGTGTTAAGTAGGCATATTTTTCTCTCCTTGTGTTAGAGTTTTGTTTTTCGCGGGCCTTTTGGAAGTGTTACTGGGAAGTGTTACTGGTTACAGGCGTCGTAAAGAATGCTATTCAACATTCTCCTCAACTTGTATTCAACACTCCGTTCAACCAAATGTTGGATGCGTTTGAACAGGTCGTTTAACATTGTTGAAAGGGTAAAAAATGTTGACTCCTTAAACTAATTTACAATGTTAAACGACCTGTTCAAACGCATCCAACATTTGGTTGAACGGAGTGTTGAATGCAAGTTGAGGAGAATGTTGAATAAAATTCTTTACGACGCCTGTTACCAGTAACAAAATTAAACTTTCATTCAACACAGATTCATCATTTCTTTGTTATAGTAAATGTTGGATGGAGTTAAAACCGTTGAAACAGCTCATTCAACGGGCCGTAAATCTGGATGGGAGAGTCTGTTTTTTTGTTCCTAGTTCCTCGCAACCAGTAGAAGCCAAAACGCGGGGCCGGGGCCGGGGCCTTGGTCGGGGTCGGGGTGTCTTTTTTTTTTCCAAATTTTTTTTCTTTTCAATTTTTGTCGTTATTATCCTGTACTGTTATTTTCTAACGTTTGGCATCTTTCCTTTATCTATGGCGGAAATTAGTAATAACAAATAAGGAACATATGGAAGCTACGAAAGGGACATCGTTTGCTTTTCGAAATGAACAGAATTACCGACTGAAATTACGCTAAACCAAGTGATTCGCACTTCGCGGATTAAGTTATGTCGCTTACTTGTTTTAAAGGAGAACGGAAGGCGACAAAAATTTTTTTAAAAAGTCGTTCTTACGAAAGCACATGATACGTTGTAATCAAATCGCTATGTTTTAGGATGTGAACTTACCATTTAACCTCATTGTAACAGCAAAAAGCTCCGTACCAGAACAATTTGAACGTCCACCATTTTGGAAGCCATATTGAAGGCTTGGGCGCATAGCGTGACGTCACTGCGCACATAGAACATCAGCTCCAAAATGGTCGAATGTGCCGTAGTTGGCTGTTCAAACAGAACGGTCAGAGATTCCAAAAAAGGTTAAGTTTCCATCGACTGCGCTTAAAAAAGAAACCGCTTCTTAAGGAGTGGCTAGTGGGTATTAAAGGACAAATTTGCCCAAACTTAGCCAGTGCCACATTTGTTCGGGGCACTTTGAGAAGGAGTGCTTCAAAAGTTGTTGTAACCTCAATCTATTGCCCGGCAGAAAACGTAAACGCGACTTAAACGAAGACGCTGTCCCGACAATATTTCCTCATCAGCAAAAGAAAAGCCGAAGGCTTGCAAGCGAACGTCGGATAAATAAAGCTCCTCACTAAGAGGTAATAGCGCTATCAAAAATTAAACGGTGGTCGCTTATATACAGTCATCACTAGATAATTTATCGCTATTTGTCTGAGATTTTTCTGCTATATGCGACATGCTTGTATCAAAATTAAAACGAACTGAAAAATAAAACGTAAATAAAACGTAGACTGTGTATCATATTTTGGATGAAACCGTTTGCAATTCACCGGAGTCCTGAGTTAGGTGCTTGTGTTGATGTCGCAACCACTGTATCTAAAGACACGCTACTAAAAGAGCATCAAAGAGAAAAAGATATATTGCTTCCTCAGCGATTAAATCTTATGTTGGAGGATTAACCGAGCTCAACGAAACGTTCGAAATAAATCTCGGCTGGAAAATTATTTATGCGGTTTTTTGGCCAAGGGCAATTCTCCATGCTCTTCGCTGTACTTTCTCTATGGCACACCACGATGTATTTACTCTACGGCGCTCATCTTGACTAGTGAACATCGTCTTCCTCTGACTCCGAACTGTCTCGCATAGGTTCAAAAGAATAAGGCTCGATCTCAGTCATAATCCAAGCTAAATTCAGTTTCAACCTGACACAAGATTCTGTACAAAAATGCATGTGCGCAGTGACGTCACAACATGGCGGTGGCATTCCTATTATGGAAGTAACCGGAAGAAAAGATGTCCAAAATGGCTGACGTTCAATTTGGAAAAATGACCACGGGTTTCAGTAGTTTTAAGCTCCCATATAAAATAAAACTTCTAGCCTTCCGTTCTCCTTTAATGTATGCAACTAAGTTTTTGCACCATAGCAAGTTTGTGTGAGTTGAAAGGTAACAACTAATTCGAAGTTCAGAAATATATAAATCGAACTGCAAACTCGCAAATTACTTTTTCGCTTTCCTCCGATCAATAACGTTAAAGACAATCAGCAGAAGAAATCAAACCATAAGATCGTGTAAATTAAAAGACGCAAATGATAAGTAAATATTCCAGAAATCAGTTGCATTCTTTTTTTAGCCTGCCGCCGGCATTCCAAAACATTAATCTATTTCTGTAATATTTTGCTTTCAGTCGACTAGTTCAACGATATATCGATCTAGCAGCTAGTACGAATAAAAATCTGAAAATATACAGGATCTTCCTCAGTAGCGTTATCTTGCCTTAAAGTTGTGCCTCGTACGTAGTTAAAGAAATCCTGAGATGCTGGAAATACCGCCGACTCACATTGCTAGGGAAAATCACTGTTATCAAATCACTAGTGGTCTCCCAATTAGTCTACCTGCTCTCACCTCTTCGCTCAAACTACAGAGTTTTAAACGAAATAAATGACTTACTCTACACTTTTCTATGGAATGGCAAAGGAGACAAGATAAAACGGAAGGTAATGATCAACGATTTCGGTGATGGTGGCTTAAAAATGATTGATATAAGTTCCTTCAATAAATCCCTCAAAATGACATGGATTAAAAAATACTTGGATAACAATAACAAGGGAAAATGGAAAATTTTTTTCGATATAACCCTCCAAAAATATGGTTGTCAAAACTTTTTTTCCTACAACCTTAATGTTAAGGACATCTTATCGAAAATAACAACTTCGGATGGCTTTTTAAAAGAAGTATTAGAAATTTGGGCAGAAGTTAACTTTGAACCAGAAATAGCATCGAAAAATCACTTTCTGGACCAACAACTTTGGCATAACTCCTTAATAAAGATAGCCAACAAGACAATTTTTTTTCAAAATTGGTTCAATAAGGGAATAACTCGGGTGAAGCATCTTTTAGGATCGGACAACAACTTTCTCTCGCTAAATGATTTTCGCTGTAAGTATGAAATTGACCCTCGCCCTCTCAGCTTCTACGGATTAATATCCGCTGTTAAGTCTATTCGGATCGATTCAAATTTTCAAGATCTACAGAACACCGACCACGAAAAGGAGCCACTTACAACAAGAATTTTACAAGCCAAAAAAGCAACTACCTTAATATATAAAAAATTGATCAGTATCAAGAGCTTAACCCCCGAGCCAAGTCAAAAAAAATGGCTACAGGATTGTGACCTACCAACAAATGACAACATAAATTGGACTGCTGCTTATATTTTAGCTAAACAATGCACAAAGAGCACTAAGCTAATAGAGTTCCAGTTTAAACTCTTACATAGACGCGTATCAACCAATAACTTCTTATTTAGAATAGGTCTAAAGGGCGATGAAAACTGCAGCTTTTGTCTCACCTCCTCTGAGTCACTTATTCATCTTTTTTGGACGTGCAGCCACACATCTCACTTTTGGAATAAACTTACTGAATGGCTAATAAACCTAAATGTACTTCCTAGGGATTATGCTTTGACAAATACTACTGCTTTGGGTCTGAGGCCAGATATCTCTCAATTCGCACTTCTTATAAATTATTGCTTTCTCTTAGCACGATATCACATATGGCTCGCTAAGACAAAGGAAGGCCATCCAAACCTTACACATTTCATACGCACTTTAAAATCACGATATGAAATAGAAATAAAAAGTGGAGACACAAAGAAATGGAAACCTCTTGCAGGATATATGAGGATCTAAATAATATTAGTATATTTCTTCACCTATCTGTATTTTATCTCCTACCCATTAGTTTTCTTTCAAATCTCCTGTCAGGTGCATATCTTACATTACCTGTAGTGAACCACATGCCTTTACCCTGTTTTTGATGCCTCCATAGTGCAACTTCAAGCTGTAATGATAATTATCTATTTTTCTTCTTTTTTTCTTTGCCCTTTGTCGTCACTGCATGTGTTAGTAGTACTGTCTCCACTGTATTTGTTAGTCGTGTAGATTTGTTAGTCGTCGTAATTCAAACACGGTTAAAATTAGAGTAATATCATGTAAATAGAGCTAGTGCTGTAAGTAGTCAGTGTACTGTTCGTAAGCATTGTATTCTCTTGTATTGTTGCAAATAAAAAAAAAAAAATAATAATAAAAAAAATAATAAAAAAAAAATAAATTCAGTTTCAACCTGACACAAGATTCTGTACAAAAATGCATGTGCGCAGTGACGTCACAACATGGCGGTGGCATTCCTATTATGGAAGTAACCGGAAGAAAAGATGTCCAAAATGGCTGACGTTCAATTTGGAAAAATGACCACGGGTTTCAGTAGTTTTAAGCTCCCATATAAAATAAAACTTCTAGCCTTCCGTTCTCCTTTAATGTATGCAACTAAGTTTTTGCACCATAGCAAGTTTGTGTGAGTTGAAAGGTAACAACTAATTCGAAGTTCAGAAATATATAAATCGAACTGCAAACTCGCAAATTACTTTTTCGCTTTCCTCCGATCAATAACGTTAAAGACAATCAGCAGAAGAAATCAAACCATAAGATCGTGTAAATTAAAAGACGCAAATGATAAGTAAATATTCCAGAAATCAGTTGCATTCTTTTTTTAGCCTGCCGCCGGCATTCCAAAACATTAATCTATTTCTGTAATATTTTCCTTTCAGTCGACTAGTTCAACGATATATCGATCTAGCAGCTAGTACGAATAAAAATCTGAAAATATACAGGATCTTCCTCAGTAGCGTTATCTTGCCTTAAAGTTGTGCCTCGTACGTAGGTGCGAATCACCTATAGACACTGAAGACTCACTGAGCTCCACATTTTAAAACCACATTTGAATGTTTACTTCGTAAAACCTTTCGCCGTAATACAATTAAAACGAAACAAAACATAGCCACAGTTCCACGATGGTCGTCACGCAAAGTTGTCAGTAGCTTGTTCTCAATATGGTTGTGCTTTTTCTCAAAAAAATTGGATTCGATCCCTTGACGTCTGAATAGAATTGGCTAGCAAGTTCCTGTGCGACTGGCTTTACTACAAACGGTTTGTAGTAAATCAGACAAGAACATTGACAACAACACAAACAAACAAGCAAATGAGAACGTTCAGCATGACTACGTGACGATCATCGTGGAACTGTAATTCTGCTGTTTTTTTCAACGAAGTAAATATTACGATGGGACTTGATAGCGTGGAGCTCAGCGAGTCCTCGGTGTCTCTGGCAGTCGGCGTATATTCCATAAACTCCAATTTCAGCAATTTCGGAAATTCTCTTAATTTCGAAAAACAAGCTCCGATTTTCGGAAAGACATAAAAACAAAGTCCGATTTTAAGAACAACTAAAATGCCCCGATCTTTCATAGCTTCCGTAGGTTTCTCAATTTTTTGGACAAATTTCCACCATAAATGACAGTCATTCGAAAATAACAGTACAGCAGAATGACGACAAAAAATGAAACAAAAAATTTGGGAAAAAAAGACACCCCGACCCCGATCCCGGCTCCGGCCCCGCGTTTTGGCTACTACCCTCGCAATCATAGTGTTGGCTCAATTGTTGGCGCGATGTTGAAACCATTTTAACAGTCTCCGCAAAGCTTTTGTTTTTTTCTTCCAACATCTGCCTAACATCCATGTCAAGCAAAAGTTGAAACCTTTTAAATGAGTCTTACCAAGAGAGTATTAATACTCTCTTGGTCTTACGTAGACCTGTTGCGGTTAAAACAAATCTAGCTGTTTATCCGCTCGGAGATAAATCTTCGGTTTTCCATCCTAAAACTGAAATTGCAAACCAGCCAACTCTGGAGAAAAAACTTTAATATCCTGCCCAAGAGTCAGGCTTACAAGTTAAGAGCTATAACATCTTTAAGTTATCTGTTATTTCGCCTCTTTTCTAGATTCTTGGTTTCTTGCCTCTGAAAAGCAAAACCAGAGAGTACAATAAGAGAATAATAGGCGGCATAGAGTCGAATAGACAGTCAATCAATCATTGCCATGGATCAAAATCAAAAGGAGAATTGGAGTGGGTTGCCCAACTTTATCCTTGCAATTTTATCCTGCAACATTTCAAGTTTTTGTCTCGCCTCCTTGCAATGACTGAAGCTAATAATTGTGAAGACATTTCTTGCTAAATACAGTCTCTGAGGGAAAAATTTTTGCATGAAAGACCATGATTAGGTGTAGATCTGTGTTACCAAATGTCCCTGGTTATCATTAGTAATGGTAATACGACTGAGTGGAGTCCAATTCGGTCTGTTACCATACGAGTGATAACAGACCGAATTGGAATTGTTTATCACGAGTATACACGAAGTTACAATTTCCGAGAAGAAGAAGAGCCAATTTATGAAAAAAACGGAAAATTTGCATTAAAAGACTGACAAAGGAGGCGTAAATTGTTTAACGTCGCTCTGAAAGAAAGAAAGAAAGAAAGAAAGAAAGAAAGAAAGACAGAAAGAAAGAAGGAAAGAAAGAAAGAAAGCCCCAATTTAGGAGTCTGTACATTGTTTCTATGGTGATTGAAACCAAGGTTGTGATTGCTTGATTTAAACTACAACTTTGAATGTGATTGGCTTATTGACTGTCCGATAACAAACTATCCGATAACAAACTGTCCGATAACAACTTGGCAAGTGAATTAGTGGAAAATAGCAGTTTTTAAACCAATCACAATCCAGGATATTGTAATTTTATGATTAGGGACCGAAATCGTTCGCGTCATTATAACCACTCCGAGATTTTTACTTATTTCCCAACTCGTGAATTCCAAAGGTGAAACAAGAATTCAGGAATAAAATTTATGTATTTCTAAGTGAAAGTGGTCATCGCAGTTAATGACGCGCTAAATGGCATGAAAAAACTCGGGTTTGAAACGGGACTCGTATCCAGGACCGTGCGTGCACCTTGCGCCCGCCGCACTTGCTCTATCATCTGAGAGCCTCGGCCTGTTTCTCAAAAGTCCCGGAAGCTTTTTGGGCCCGAATAGCAATTCGGGAAACTAAGATCTGTTCATTTTGAAGCATTTATCTTTGAAACAATTTTAAAACCGGAGAAAACAAAGCAATTGCAAAGTTGCATGACTTTAAAAGTTTTCCTCCTGAAGGCTGAAGACACAAAGCTTTTTATGTCACCCGAAATATACGCCCGAAAAGTTTCGGGATCTTTGAGAAACGACCCCCTGCATGGTCACTTACAAGTTTGTATTATGTCCCCGCCGTAATTTATGCAAACTAAAGTTAACTGTAGACAAAGAATTGAATATTGAGTCTTTAATGATGTTGAATCGAAGTTGAATCGATGTTGATGTTGTGTTGAAATCTTTTGCTTACCCCAGCAGTCAACATCGTTCAATATCGTTCAACATCGTTCAACAAAATCGAACGGATGTTGAAGGCGTTTTCCCGGGCCTTTAGCGTCATTACATTTGGAAGCAAAACGGCAAGAAATGAAACAAGATGAAAAACGCACTTGGAGAGCGTGCAGGGCCATTTCTTTCAACAATAAGTAATGAGTAATGATTCCAAGTTCGAGTGAGGCCTAACACTACTGTGAAGTTTTTTATACCCAATTATTCCATCAGAGATCAACCCTAGTATTGGAATTGGGCCCACACGAGGACAAAGAAAAACTCTGAATTTATTTTAATTGTCAACTGTAGCGCTAGGGCACTAATTGTGGACACCGCTGTACAGAAACCAAATCAAAGCAACTCAGAGAAGCACCAAAAGTAGATAGAGAAGCACCAAACTCAACCCACGTGTGACGTCAAGTCTGGGAATCCAACCCGACCCTCCTTGGTGGGACAAGAGTGCTCTCACCACTGCGCCATCCCTACTCACAAATAAAACTCCAAACCAACTTTTTTGTGGTGTTTTTTTGTCGTCGTAATTCGTCGTTTCCGTCTGTCTTTCACACAGTATCACTCAAGATATCACAGTCGTATAAGTTACTTACATTTGACGACACGCCTTGAGGACAAGTTGGTCGATTGTACCCTTTGCCTTTGCCAAAACCTCGTCGAATGACGTCATTAGGAGTACGTTTTGTGGTTGATCCCCCACAATGAAGCCGAGTTCACGGGTATCAACATAGTCACCCACACCAATTGCTATCAAGTGAACACCTAATGACTGATGCATATGAATTTAAATTAACAGTTAGTTGACCGTTTGCCATTTCATGCATAACAAGCAAAAGTTTCAATAGTTAGAGCGCTTTTCGTATGACCTTGAAAAAGTGTTCCCTATTTGTTTCTCGGACCAATGTTTGGCAAGATTAAAACAAAGCTTTTTCTTATTCCGGCCAAAGAAACTCCTAATATGGGCAGTAACCAGTTAAATTGCCGAATCACATTACTGCATTTCAAATGACGTCCAAACGAAATGTTGGTTTTTTTCCAGAAAGTTCCATGGAGAGATGACGTTGTTTGCATCCGCGTTCGCTAAACCAATGAAAATTCGCGCTCGTTTGTTTTTGTTCGATAAGCCAATTAAATGCTTCGCATTTTCTTTACGTTTTGTTTTTACGTTTACTTTTCAAGGTCATATGAAAGTCGCTCTATTAGGTGGAATGATAAAAAGTAACGTCCTGTAATTCTTTGATTGAAACTGACGTCACGGCGGCCATGTTGTTGAAAAGAACAATAGCGAAAAAGTCTTTTGGCAATCTGACTTCATTACTATGCAAAATGTGACCTACATTTTTCTGTTGTTTTGGCACCAACGCGGCCGTCCTCTGAGGTCAATGCAATCAAAGAATTGCCTTCTGCGTCAGTTATATAAAAACTCTTAGGCATAACAGATTCCACCTCTTTAAAATTGAACGTGCTGTGTTCAGCTGTTTTGTCGGACCACTGGTTACACCGAGTCCATTTAAATATTTTTCGAGGTTTCATTAATCCCAAAGCACCACGAAAAGAATTGAACTTTGTTTCAGTGTCAAGTCGTCTGATGCTGGGGTACTTATTGGGGACACCGCTGTACAGAAATCAAATGAAATCAAACATTGGCTCTCGAAGCAGAGTAGATAACCAAAATACTCAACCCACATATGACGCCGAGTCTGGAAACGAACCCGGGCCACATTGGATGGAAGCGAGTGCTCTGACCATTGCGCCATCCCTGCTTCCCGACGCATGCAAATGGGTGTATCCGTTCACAGGTTACAGGCAGACGATACACGGATCAGTAGCAAGGAATGTTTTCATTTTAATCGGGTTCAGACACTAACAGCTGCAATAGCTCAAAACGCTGAAAACTGACATTTTTAGATGATGGTCATTGACGAAAGAGAAAAGTGATCTTCGCATTTTTCTGGATAATTTAGGCAATTGTCTCTTACAGACACTGACGGGATTACACCCGATTAAACCCGCACTTCATTCATTCATTCATTCATTCATCAGTCCTTTCACGGGAAGACGTAAGCCCAAAAAATTGACCTGTTCCTAACAGTGTGTTTTCCTAGCTCAGCTAGTGGAGCATTGTGTTGGTATCCCGGGAGTCGTGGGTTCCAATCCCCGGCGTTGAAGCCGCCTGAATGGGCCACTTCCGAGTTGCTATTTGCCTCGGTTTCGAAGTGAGTCTTGGTGCTCAACTATTGGAAGGCAAAATGAGTTTGATTTGCATAAGAATACGCAACTCATTTCCATTTGAATGGTTGTGCGCCAGGACTCGCTTTGAAACTGAGACATGTAGCAACTCGGAAATGGGCTATTGTTCGGGTGTCTGGAAGAAACAATTGCTTAAAGTACTTATTACCTCAACACACTTTTCCACTTTATTTATTCTCCGATATCGTCCAAAATACATCGTGTTGTTTTTAGAACCTCTCGATTGAAATTTCACTTTTTTATTGCCGTTGAAAGACAGGAAAAAATGGTCATACTTTGATCCAAAACCGAGCAATGAAGGGGAATGGGTTCCACACTTTTTAACGTCACAAATTAAGTTGCATCGCTGTTTCAATGAAAAGCAGTCTGTGACGTCAACATGGTATTGAACTCATACCTATTAATTGCTTGGTTATGGATCAAAGTATGACCACTTTTCCCGTTTTTCAAAGCCAATAAAAAGGTGAAATTTTAATCAAAAGGTTCCAAAAATAATACGATGTATTTGGGACGATTTCGGAGAATAAATAAAGTGGAAAAGTGTGTTGAGGTGATAGGCACTTTCAATTGCTCAGAAAAGTGAAAGTGCGAGGATCGCCTCTATCACGCTTTCGTCTGTAACCCGCACTTCAAATGTATATGGCTTAATGACCAAGCGTGAAGTCAATATGGCTGAATATTGGCCAAGTTTTTTCTTTGCGTGCTTATGGACCGAGAAGAAGTCGAGCAACAATATCCAGCCATTTTGACCGAACCAGCTTGGTCAATAAAATATTTATTATGTGGGATAAAACACCAAAAAAACATGATCTTTGATCTTGCGGGACAATGCAAGCGAGAAATCCCGAGCGGGCAATATGGCTCCATCTTGCGCGATCGGGTAGCCAATCACAGCGCGGGATTTTAAGTTCATCTGTTACCAAATGGTGGCTATTGTGATACCATACCCTCAAGTCATTTGATGGCTGTCTGACTTTCTCAGCTCCTCCGTGTGATTTTCCATCTGTGATAACAATGCAGGTTCTTGCAACTCCATGCCTGGGTGCTCCGTTAAAGATCTTGCCCCTCACTTCTTTTAAAGCCACGTCAGTAAGCGTCGATCCTCCGGTGTATTTCAGCTCGTCGATTTTATTTTTAAGGCCGGGCAGAGAATACAGGACAGAATCTTCCAACGTGAGGTCAATAAACACACTGTGGTCATATCTGATCAAAGCGAACCTAAGTTGGACACAAAGCACCAGACAGAAATGAAGCGTGATTTGAGGCACTCGCTTTATGCAAGACACCACAAAGTTTCTCAACGTCAGCTACCTTTTTAAAATTATGGGCCTAAGAGTAGCTTTGCGGTTATTATTAGGATGGGATTACGGTTCAATCTTGTCCGTTTTTAATGAAGAAAGGGGGTTAGAGGAACATTTTGTGACGTTTGTTGCCTTCCGCTTCGAAACATCTCAAGTTGAGCAGTGAGGAGTTGAGGAGTTAAGAGACACTTCATGACATTTAACATACACGATGTCTTCTTATCGCTGGAACAGATATATCGGAATGTTTTTTGTGCCCAAATAACAGTTTACAATGTCTGCAAATGATTTTTAGAACTACATTTAACATGTCTATCAATAGATTATTTAACAGTCTCAGTTGAGTTTGAAGAACGGGCCTTGCACTGACCCTCATAGAAAACAACCAGTTAGTACTTGCCTGGTAGCACTGTCTGGAAAGTCAAAGCGATCAACAAAAAGCTTCAAGAATTGAATCACTTTGTTGAAGTTCGCTTGCGTGACACTGCCAGATACATCAATGACAACAGCGATATCAGCAGCTTTCTGGCACCCTAAAGAGGAAAGGGATTCACAAGCAATTTAAAATAGGGTTTCGTGTCCTACCCCCAACACCTGGTCAAATCCAATATTTTTGACTTTGTTGTTGCTGAGAAGATATAAAATGAAACCAGCAGTAATCAAGGATTAGTAAACTGTGTTCGGGTTCCTGTTTTGTCATCGATAAGGCATATTTGAAAGTAGCTGTATATTTTGGGGAAAAGCGTTGTGCTCTGTTTTCTATTATTAGATCAGTAATAGGGTGTCACACTATACCTATTTTGATTATTATCTTCTTGCTAACAA
>OX421446.1:7067321-7079821 GCA_949126865.1 Montipora capitata
CCTACATCTACCTGTTGTGGCTTTCAGGCGCTCCCTTAACCTTCGAGACCTGCTGGTAAGAGCTAAACTGTTCGCTAATGTAACTCATTCTAATTCCGCACTTCCCTCCGGTTCTTTTCGCTGTGGCAAAAACTGTGCTACCTGTCCTTACATTTTCCATGGACTAACCAACTACACATTCTTCTCTACTGGCGAAACACGCTCCATTAATTCCCACATAACTTGCCAAACTAAACTACAGTACATAGGAGAAACTAAACGACGTTTAAATGACCTAAAACGTGATGAAAGCGCATTTACACTTCATTTCTTAGACCATCGAGAGAAGTAGAAAAAAATGTTTTTGCCATACTCGCCGCATTTGTTGGGCTTTAATGGGTAATAGCAGCAACGATTTTACGGAATTTTAAACAAAACTGAGTGGTATTGCTTAACAAGTAAAAACACAGATTGGTGTAATTTAGAAGAGATTTGAAAGGATAAATGGGGGGCCGGCTCTCCTCCATTCTATAGTTACACTAAACAATATGAGAAATACTGGGGAATAAATATGAGGATTTGTATGAGTTTATTCCCCAGAGCCTCGAGATGATGTCTTTTGTTTAGGACTGAATTTTAATATATCGAAAGTGGGCTATTGGTATTTAGCGTTTTCACCAGTGCAGGACCGTAGCCAGTAGGAGTTAAACCGAGGCACTTGCCTCAGTCATTTTTTTGTGATTTTTAAAAATAAAGCGTGATTCCAGTGTTGTCTTTAAAATGTATTTATCATAAACAGCTAAAATGCCAACGTAAAGAATCTAACCATGGGCATTGCCTCAGTCATAATTTTTTCCTGGCTACAGACCTGCAGTGTAAAAGTGAACATAACCAGGGAGCTCGTCAACGGAGCTTCTATCTTCCCTAATTCCTTGAGTCAACACTTTCCCGAGTAAATTTATTTTTATGAACTGGTTCTTCTCGCGAATAGTAACATAATTCCCTTGGCGCTGAGACAGCTCTGTTTTGATGGGCTTTTACAGCAGTGGCTGTGCTGAATCTCCCAAGGGAGGCGTTCTATAAATATATCTACTCGAAAACGGTTGACTCCTGGACCAACTACGGGAGGTAGAAGTTCCCCTTGACGAGCTCCTAACAAATGTAATTAAGACTCAGTTCACATTCTTACCAACATCCTCAGATCCGTGACTTTCATATTCGAGTAAAACAGTTGCTTGTTGTAAATAATCCTTGTCAGTGGTATTAACATTGGTAATGTCTGGTCGTGATCCGTTTAAACCGCCCGGTCCGTCCGCGTAGCCGAGGGTAGTGTATGGTTTGTCGTTCAGATCCAACGCAAGCTCACTGTCGACTTCCCTTATCAAACCAAACACAGGGTTCCCACGCTTCGGGTATCCACCGATTGTGAAAACATGAGAGTGGTCAGCGGTTACCGTTATCAGCGTTTCTGAGAAAAGAAGATGAAAATTAAAGGAGAAGCTTTCGTCTCAAAGAGCGCTTCTTAATGCCAAAGATTTCGTAATTATTAAACCAAAAGCACGTATTCTTTTACAGTATACTGTCGATGAAGCAAACACTCTTTTGAAGTTGGTCGAACCTACCTTTATGGTCCGCTGCATCTAGCCAAGAAAATATGAGGTAAGAGAGCGAGCAGATCTCTGTGTCCCATGACAATTATTTGAAATCTATTTTTAGATCACGTCCGTGCTGCTAAGGTTATTTTTATCTGCTGTTACCATGACAGCGCGTTCCACTTTAACACCAACTGACTAATAAGTTGTCGTCGTTGAAATGACCACGCGGTATGATACGGAACAAATTATAGATTTCAAATACTTTTCATCGAAATAGGGCCAAATATGGGGGATTCGCTCTCTTACATATTCTCTTGGTAGAGCATTCTCAAAAACTCAACAACGAAAAATGCGAGCTGGCCCGGGTTGCTCGAAGCATGATTAGCGCTAACCAGCGTTAAATACCATGAAAACCTATAGGTTTTGATACCTCTTGACCAACGGTTAGCGCTGACCAGGCTTCGGGCAATCGGCCCCTGCAGGTCTTTAACTCAGAGATAGGGATTAAGGTGTTTGTGAGTGCAAAAATTGAGATAAAATGTTATGTTTACCCTTATCCACTAACGTCAGAGCATTTTTTACAGCTTTATCCATTGCCACGGCGTCATTCAGGGCTTTAACAGCTTTGCCATCGTGGTGACCGTGATCAATGCGGCCCGCTGGATAAAGAAGAAATAAAAAAGTTATTGACTGGAATGGAACAGGAATAATAAAGGGAGACATCATCACTGTTATCATATAGGTATTTCCCAACTCTGTTCCCTCTCTTTGTTGTTGTTTACTTTGCAGGCCAAAATCAAAAGGATTCATGACTCTGCGACATGGATAATAATAAATTTATAATAATAAAGAGAATCATCATCACTGTTATCAGTTAGCTATTTCCCAACTCTGTTCCCTCTCTTTGTTGTTGTTTACTTTGCAGGCCAAAATCAAAAGGATTCATGACACTGCGACATCGATAAGCATCACGGAGACAAACCTTCGACCAGCAGAAAATATCCCTTCGGATTCTTTTTCAGTATTCTGATGGCTTTGTCGACCATCTCTTCAATCGACGGTTCACCAGCTTTGTCGCTTGCTCGTTCCACCTCGTACTGCATGTGAGAGTACTCAAAGAGTCCTAAAAGATAGAGGGATTGCTTGAAGGGCGCAAGGTTTGAATCAAATGTAGTGCTTCTCTTCACGGTCAAAAGTTGTTTCTGGCGAAATAGCCGCAAAGCGTATTTCAATTAATAATTTTAGATACTTCCCATCCAGTCTTTCACTAGCGTGCTTCTTGTTAACAGCCACTACATATCGACTGAGGGTAGTGGGCACCCTTTGAAGTCATCATTAATAGGCCATTTTCGAGTTCATGTCTGCCTCCTCTTCAAAGCGAGTCTAAGTGCGAAGTTTTTGTGATGGTAATTAGTTCTACTTTACGTATGAATGAAAACTAAGTTTCATAAGAAAAACATCGCACTTATAGACTCACTTTGAAGAGGAGGCAGACATGAACTCGGAAATGGCCAATTGTTGATTCATTGGAACGAAGGGCCAACATTCATCGACCTTATCAACTCCATTGACACCACATTTAGATATGTTATTTGCCGGTCCGGAGTAACATAAAGGGAAAAACTGTGCTCTCGTGTACGCTTAGGGGACCTTTCTTTATTATATAGATATTGATGAAATACCAGGATTTCTCCTTTTACTAAAAAATCATATCTTTACCGCGCGCAGTGAACATATCATTTTTATCTTTCACATGTGGGAATATTGGTGTTGTCATGGTGACCAACACGATTACCCAATAAAACGCGAGCTTTCTCTTCATTTTAAGATACTTTTTTGCTTTAATATAATTCTTCTCTACTACATTAAAATTTTTATTGCAAAATTTGACATTATCATGATTTGTTTTTCATAACTTTTTCATATCTTGTTTCATGTTACACAACATGCGTGTTTTAGCGGTTGGTGACCACTTTTTCATCATTTCGAAAATGACTAAAACAAGTTGTTTTAAATCTAGACATTTCATCAATATATATGTATAATAAACAGAACATTACATGGCCCCTTGGGGATACGAATTTTATCTTCTCGTGCTGAAAGTATCTCTCACTCGTTCGCTTCGCTCACTCGTGAGAGATACTTGCAGCACTCAAAGATAAAATTCGTATCCCCGCGCGGTTATGTAATATCCTCTATTTCTATACTAAATAGCCAAGACCAGCGTGATAACGTATATATTCTCGATTTGCCCGCATACACACATTTTATGCGCGCTGCTGTCGTTTGTAAACACTGACACTGTATTACCCTTCATTTGATGCTCACTGGACATTCATTCTCCTGCTACAACCGTACATGTATAGGCTCAGTGACCAATTAAATTCAAGGATTTGAGTTCCAGAACACTTGGAAAAAAATAAAGGTGCATTATTCCGTACCGTTTTTTTTTTTTAAGGCTAACGACTCTAACTCAGAATACTAAGGATGAATTTTATATACTTACCCATAACGTGGTCAACTTTCTCCGGGTCGATTTTGTCAAATTCTGTTTGGTTCCACACGTACTTTGAGTTGCTGTGTTTGCGGAGCCACTGTTGAATCAAGTCTTTTCCGTCGAGTCTTTCTCCTGCCTTATTCGAATACTCGGGATCGGACTGATTTTGATGCAGAAATTTTCTGCGGCCTCCACCGAATATCACGTCAATGCCATCACCATGAGGAAAGTCAACAAGCTGCAAAGCTGTCAAATACAATCACACGTGTTTCTCAACGAACTGAAGTTCTTCTCTAATGGCATTAAAATTCTCCGCTTGGAATTCTGCGAGATTTTCTCTTTTCTCAGTCGAAGTGTAGAGGTTAGTATTCTTATGGGAGGAGGGGTGGGGAGATGGAATTTGTAAACTTCTGTCACTCACTCACTCGGTACTCTGCACAACAAGAACGTGAAATCACCAAATTTGAAGTTTTGACGACAGCGCGAGCATACAAATAGGAACCTTGTGTTCTATATTTTTACTGTAGAACCACTTTCAACCATTTATTTTTAGGATACTTTGCCCACATTATACGACGCGAACGAGATTGAGTAAACGCTACGACTTACCATAGTGCAAAGTTACTATTTTGAGGTAGCGTTTTCGTCGACGTCTTAATTAAGGGACTTAAGCAACGACAACGGCGACGGTAACGAGAACGTCACAAATCTGCATATTTACTGGGCAAAAACAATAGCTTTGCACGCCCTGCACGTTTGTTTTTCACTTTTGTCCATTTCTTTGCCGTCGTCAGCAAAACTACAACGTGAAATAACCAAATTTGAGATCTTATCAAGTTAGAACGTCAGCACTTGAGGATA
The DNA here is from genome assembly GCA_949126865.1 of Montipora capitata. NCBI lineage: Eukaryota > Metazoa > Cnidaria > Anthozoa > Scleractinia > Acroporidae > Montipora > Montipora capitata. Next base: position 7,072,254 of record OX421446.1, read on the forward strand.
AATTTTCATTTTCTCCTCTAAATTAAGCGCCGTTCCGACCAGTGTCATTTTTGAGGAACAACCACACTCTTGTTTACTGAAAATGTTGAAATAGTCACGAAGTGATTACAATAACGCGAATTTATAGTTTAATACGACGTTCTTGTTGCCGTCACCGTCGTCGTTGCTTAAGTAGGGAGCTTACGAAACGAGGGCGACGACGCCGTCGTCGCCCTCGTTGGGCTACGAGGACTTCATTTAAAAATACAAGTTCGCGTTTATTCATATCACTACGAAACTATTTCATGTAGTTTCGCGTTAAAAATGTGTAGTAACTGTCGAGGAATTAAACTGGTATGAGTGGGTTGGAAGCGTAGGGAGAGAACTGAAAATTCATCGTCATGTGCTAACGTCCTCCACAGAACCTTGAATTTGGTCATTTCACATCGTCATTTAGGAGATGACGGCAAAGAGATGTACCAAAATGTAAAACGCACGTGCAGAGCGTGCAGAACCATTGTTTTTGCTCACTAAACCTATTGTTTTGTAGCGTCGTCGTTGCCGTCGGCGTCGTCTTTCGTAAGCTCCCTAGTTTCCGGATATCGACGCCGACGGCTAAGAGAACGCCACCAAACAATAGGTTTAATAAACAAAAACATAGGCTAAGCATGCTTCGCACGTACGTTTTACGTTTTGGTACATTTCTGTGACATTTTCGTCCTGAAAGATCCCTGCTAACTGCGTATGTTCGAATTGTGTGTAATGCAAGTAATTTTGATGTCATTACCGATATCTTGGCACTTGGATCCATCATCCAACGCTTTGTCTCTAATATCCTTATCACACTCCCAATCGCGATCGGCTGTGTATGCATATGCACTCGCGGGAGTTGCGTGAGTGACGCGGGCGGTACTCACGATTCCTGTTGACATCCCAGCCTTCTCTGCGAGCGTCAGGATGGAGACAACCTTATTTTCTTCCTTTAAGGATTCACAGCGTTTCCTGTGGACGCGCTCGTCCACTCCAAAAGTTCCTTAAGAAGCACAGCGAAAGATGAATTAGCAGTTGGAAACAGCTTTTCATTCTAGCAAATCCATGCACGTTTCTTGAGAGGCATTAATTTTGTGAAGTAAATTGCACGATTGGGGATAACAAATGCTCCTTGTTATGAAATGGCACAATTGATGTGCCTACATTTTGAGTCAACAGCCATTTTTATCTCTATACGCTTTGCGACCCTACTAACTGCACCTATGCCTTATAAACAAAGTAGGTTGTTCACACGAGCATGCTTCTAAGAAACCGATGCCTATTTCAAAATTTCTTGACTGAGGGCTAACCTTACTAATCTCGTGGGGAATGCTTTGACCATCAAGTCTGATAATTTTTTTTTTTAGAGATGAAGCACAGTGAGCAGTTGGGTCAGTTGACTGAGCAGCGGGTCACCGTGCGGGAGCTCGAGGGTCCGAGCCCGGTCGAACCAATTTTGTGGATATCAGATTGTTTAACGTCCCACTAAACATATTAGCGAGTTTACGCAACAGGACGGCTGGAAGACTCAGGACGGCAGAATGGCGAAAAAATGTCGCGCGAGACTGTGCATTCTCAATCTTAAGCGACATTTTTTCGTCATTCTGCCGTCCTGAGTCTTCCAGCCGTCCTGTTGCGTAAGCTCGCTATTTACATGCAAGTTCCGATCCGAGAATCTCCGGGAACTTTCCTTAGTTCTTCTAAGAACTAAGGAAAGAAGTTCCCGGAGATTCTAGGATCGGAACTTGCATGTAAATACGTTTAGTGGGACGTTAAACAATCTACACAGCGTGCCTTAACAGGTAGTATGAACGAAGTCTCCAAACAGCATTGTCGATTAATCTTGCAAATCTCCGGGAGTAGTGCTAATAGGTGTACTTTACTCAGTTCACTGTCTCACCTTCGTTGGTTTTTATCCCGTTCAGAAATGCTGTAGCCGAACTTGCAGAATCTGTTCCTTGCAAATCAACAGCGTAAGTTTTCGCCAAGGCTGTCCATGGAAACACCTCCCAACTTAAAACAGTTTCCTCTCCTCCTTCATGATTATTCGCCATTTGCCCGACAAGAAACCGCGTGGCTGTAATGGTGGTGATCCCCATTCCATCTCCAAGAAACAAAATGGCGCTCTTTGCGGTGTTGGTATTTGGTTTGATCTTGAGGTTGCTCTCGATTAGCTTGACACCTTCCTTATACCACATATTGTTGTCTTGGTTTCGAAAGATATCAGCTCTGACACCTAAGGATATCCAAAAGAAAAAAACCTCATCTCCCGAAACACAGAAACGTACCACGCAGGCTGCAGCCGTAGAACCGTGGAAATTACACTTACACATATGTTGACAGCTCTCCAGCGGCTTACTGTTCCTACACACGTCGCTCAACTGATAACATAGCACAGTGGGAGTTAAGGGGGATAAAGAAGCGGTCAACTTAAACCTGTTGAACCTGGGAATAGGGGTAAAATAATGATGTATAACATCGTACGGAGCTGGAAAACAAAAATACAACTCTAAAGGGAACAACGAACAAAAGATCCTATGGACCCACTAATCGATAGACGGCAAATGGCTAGCCTTCTTAACAGGTTCAATCCCACTCCTCGCTGCCTCTATACATTGGCACTTCGTCTTCCTGTCGTTTGTGGTGAATTTGCGAACTTTAGACCGTAGTGACGTCATCATCATTCCAAGGGCTCACGCCACCTACAATCTTGGACAAATTAAATGGAAAATTGAGACCACCCCTCCCCCCAAAATCAGTGATGGGAAATGGCGCGTTTCGAGACCACCCCTCCCCCCAAAATCAGTGATGGGAAATGGCGCGTTTTGGCCTTCACGCGTCTTCATCCTTGATTTGGGGGGGGGGTGGGGGCATTTCTGTTCCATTTTATTCTGTCCAAGATTGTAGTATTAAAATTAGGTAGGAATGGCCATCGCGAGAAAATCTCTCCAAATTCCTTTTATGGTCACAATAGTTCCTTTCAGTTTATTCATTATTGTCAAAACATTGAGAGAAATAAGCACTTTCAGCAGTTACGAAGTGCGTGACAATATGCATAAATCGCTCACTGCAGAAATCCAGCCATGAATTATATATTAACGTCAGGGATGGAGATAATATTGAAAACTGTGCTGCATGATTGTGTGAAACGCATTTTTAAATAATTTGTGCCCGAATGATCTGTTTGCAGTTAATTGAGTCTAGTTTGCAAAACGAGCCGGAGTGTTTTATCGGTTTTGCGAGTTTATTGAATGGCTTCAGAAATATTCCACAAAAAGCGTGTCCCTCTGGAGTCCAAACAAAGGTTCAAATAGCCCTTTTCACGGTTAGTTTTTTTTTATTTCCATTACAATGTAATCTAACGTGGATGCGAGGCAATTTCGGGTTAAAACTACAAAATAGCCCGAAATTGCCTCACATACATGCTAGATTATATTGTAATGCAAATGAGAAAAACTAACCGTGAAAAGGGCTATTGCGAGAGGAGAGCATTAGCATACAATAAAAACAAGCTAGCCTTATGCAAAAAAAAAAAAAACTCTAATGAGTAGTGAAAGTTCATGCACGTCACGTTTAATCGGTGACCTGATAGGCTTAACGTTCATGAACTCCAAGCGAAGATTAATGTTCCTTCATTCCATTTTTCTGATTTTTTCCCTAAATTCAATTTTCATTTTATTATACGTTTCATGGCAATACGTTTCTTGTGGTTTTGTTTTTCATGATTAATTTGTTGCTTTCAGGTTGATCTCGTTACAGCGCTCGTTAGCTACTTAATTGTCTTTGTTGGGTTGTCTGTTGTCGTCTTGTGTGATTCTTCCGTGTTGTTACGTATCTCTGCAGCTGCGTATGTGAGAAATTGCCTTCCCACAACGACCCTAAAAGAAAGAGAAACTCCTTATAAGCGGTGGTATGGTAGGAAACCGGATGTGAGCCACTTTCGAGTATTTGGACGCATTATGGCCTACGCTCACGTGCCAGACTGCGAACAGCGAAAGCTAGACACGAAGTCAAAAAAGATGCGTTTCGTGGGCTACAGCTTGACGTCAAAGGGATATTGTCTTTTTGATGAGACAAACCGAAAGCTCTATATCCGGAGAGATGTTGAGTTTCGGCCATGTGATAGTCAGCCATGACTACAGAGCCAGACCCAAAGAGCATGGAGGTGAAGCAGAATACTGACACCACTGCAAAAGACGAAGAAGAAGTAGCAGAAATTAGGAGATCAGAGAAAGAAGAACAGCAAGAACTCCGACGATCTGAGAGAACGCGTAAAACACCTGTCAGATATAGTTATGACGAATATGCAGACACCAAGTGGTCATGCTGCAGAGTGGAAAGTGGCTACGGATGCAGAGTACAATTCTCTGATTGAGAACAAGACATGGAATTTGGTTGAATTACCCCCGGGTCGGAAAGCTATAGGACGCAAATGGCTGTTTAAGCTGAATCATGATATGGACGGTAGAGTGGAACGTTTTAAAGCACGCCTAGTAGCCAAGGGTTACGCCCAGAAATATGGGATTGATTATGATGAAATTTTTTCTCCTGTAGTTCGTTTCTCTTCGATCCGCTTTTTGCTAGCGTTTGCAGTCCAGCATGGTTTCCTGATTCATCAGATGGAAGTTGAAACAGCTTTTCTTAATGGCAAACTTAATGAAGAAATTTACATGCAGCAACCGGAAGGATACGTGAAACCCGGAGAAGAGCATCTGGTATGCAAGCTGGAAAAGTCGCCATATGGATTAAAGCAGTCGTCCCTATGTTGGAATAAAGTTTTCAGGGAAAGTGTTGAAAAGGTTGGTTCCACTCAAGCCTCAGCAGATCCCTGTGTATTCATCAGAAAGAAGGATACGCTCACAGTCATCGCAATTCACGTCGATGATCTCATGATACTAGCGGAAAACATTTTGGAGATGCAAAGACTTAAGGACAGCTTAAAGGTGCAGTTTAAGATAAAGGATATGGGGGAGCTGCGTTTGCATCGTTCAAGACAAGGAAAGGAAGCAAGTCTATCTTCATCAAGGGCAGTACATCGAAAAGATACTCAAGAAGTTTGGGCAAACAGAAGCGAAATCGGTGTCCACGCCTGTTGATTTGAGCGTCAGGTTGCAAAAGGAAGATGGTGTTAGCAGACTTTCGTACCAGTCCATCGTTGGGAGCCTACTTTATGCTGCAATCACAACTCGTCCGTACATCGATCAAGCAGTGGGAGTTGTGTCGAAGTTCTGTGCAAATCCCACACAAAGTCACTTAACTGCAACAAAACGGATTCTCAGATATCTGAAAGGAACTGTGCTGATGGCAACCTGATTGGTTACTCAGATGCTGATTGGGCGGGCGATGTGGATGACCACCACTCCACTTCAGGAAACATGTTTTTATTGGCTAAGGGAGCAGTGAGCTGGCTGAGCAAGAAACAGGCCACCGTTGCGCTGTCGACAACAGAAGCTGAGTATGTAGCCCTTAGTACGGCCACCCAGGAAGCAATCTGGCTTCGAAGGTTACTCACAGATGTAGGAAAACCACTCTAGGAACCCATTGTAATTAATGAAGACAACCAGGCAATGGCAAAGAATCCTGTGGGTCATGCTAGGACCAAACACATTGATACACGCTATCATTTCGTTTGCGAAGGAGTGCAAGACGGAGCGATTATTTTAAAATATGTAGCCACTGGTGAGATGATTGCGGACATTATGACGAAGGCGTTACCTAAGCATCCCTTCGAGAAGCTTGTCATCCAACTAGGAATGAAAACTGTCAAATAAGCAACGTCAAAAGTGGGAGTGTTGTTATTGTAAAAAAATAAACAAACAAACATTTGACGGTTGCTAATTTGAATTTTAATGTAAGCACACTGACACTACTTCTCAGGAATATTTAATTAAGCTTCCCATTGGTGATAGCGTTTTTCTTTTGTTATTGAAACCACAGGGTCCAGAGGAGATATGTTTGTCGTTAGAACATCAAAACCCGTCGAAACTCTGAAATAATGGGTTATTTTGATCGCGTTGACGATCGCGTTACAGTTTCGTTACACATTCTGTATACCGCAAACCAAGAGACTGAGGGCTCGCAAGATCGGCTTACAGTATAAAATACGGAAAGGGAGGAAACTTGTACCACGTGACTTCGTTCGATGTGAACCGCAGCACTTGTGACGGAAGTGAATTGGGACCGGAAACGCAAAAGCAACGGACCGTTACTAATCCGTTCTCTAATTCGAGAATCAAAACATCAGCTGTGGAGGGAGTTTTAAAATAATGGCGGCTTCTCCCTTGAAAAGACCCGTTCCGTTGCGCGAAAAGCAGCCGGACGAGAAGAGATCCAAAGTATCGAACAGAGAAAAACACGTGTTTGTTTCTAAATGGCAAGATATCTGACCAGTTGGCTTTCGAACGTGAGCCACAAATTACCGTGTTTGATTTTTCCCTGATCGAACTTGACTATTTTACCTGCAGGCTTTCAATGAATTATCGAAGAGACGAACAAAACTTTATCTCCGTACAAGAAATACTCGACGACTATCTAAATAACAGCTCCGAAAAGGAAAAATTTCCATTGCAAGTCAAAGAACTGGGGATTATTTTAAAGGAGGCCTTTCCACAGGCGAGTAGAGTCCAGCGAAGAGTTAACGGTGGCCGAGTATGGCAGTACCCACTTTCAAAAACCTCAAGATTGGAAGAAGACCGTGTTAAATGGGAAGACTTGCCAGCTTTCACAAAAGAATTCGATTGGCTTTTATCTAGCTCTAGCGACGATTTCTTTGAGTGGATAAAAGTCCAGTCACAAGATCTATGCGAAGGCAGCCGAGTTTTAACTGAAGTAAAGATCTTTAAAGACTGGACGTTTGTTGTACACGTCAACAGTCGAAAAGTTGCAAAAGAAACCGTTGGTGTTTTCGAACTTGGGGCATCTTAAAATTACTTCCGATCTTGCGCACATTTACTTTACCGCGTCATTTCCGTCACCATGTGTTGCGGTGCACACCGAACGAAAGCTCTCTCTCGAAGCCGTAAATTTCGGTCGCCGAAAATGAATTTGGACGCTTTCTTATGCCGTTTTCCTACAGTATTTGGCAAATACATAACAATTCTTGATCACGTTAGTAAAATCAGGCAATTTAATTCAATTCCATTTGAGTTTCAGGGATTCGAAAATCGGCCCCAAATTAGTTTCCTCCCTTTCCGTATTTTATACTGTAAGCCGATCTTGCGAGCCCTCAGTCTCTTGGTTTGCGGTATACAGAATGTGTAACGAAACTGTAACGCGATCGTCAACGCGATCAAAATAACCCATTATTTCAGATGTTTTCGACGGGTTTTGATGTTCTAACGACAAACATCTCTCCTCTGGACCCTGTGTTGAAACTATTGTTTTTCGTTTTAAATTTAAGTTTAAATAGCTTACTCTGTTGTACTTTTACTTTCGTGTGTAAACCGTCGGCGAGTGCTGAGAAGGATTGTTCTACCATAGGCAGCCCAAGTTCGCGTCACTAGAGAGCGTGTAATAATTGATTACTAGTGGAAGATGACCTTTGAGTAAAAGCCGTGTTG
>OX421446.1:7084821-7099821 GCA_949126865.1 Montipora capitata
CTCCCTAATGACCTGCAACCCGCGACCTGCGACCTGCGACCTGCAAATTAGACCCGCCGCTTGTTAATAGAACATTTCCGAGATCATGTATGCCTCCTCTTCAAAGCGAGTCTAATTGCAAAGTTTTTGTGATGGTAATTAGTTGTACTTTACATATGAATGAAAACTAATTTTCGTAAGAAAAATTTCGCACTTTGACTCGCTTTGAAGAGGAGGCAGAAATGAACTCGGAAATGGCCTATTCAGTTATCTGCAAGAGAGTGGAATAAACGATATTCCCGCGCAAATTTAAAAGATGCAAATTTATTTTCGACAGTGGTCTACAATGCATTTTTAAAATTACGGTCTTTTGGCAGCCTGGCCCGGGTTGCTCGAGGCATGGTTAGCATTAACCAGAGTTAAATACCATGGAAACCTATAGGTTTTGGTACCTCTTAACCAACGGTTAGCGCTAACCAAGCTTCCAGCAACCGGTCCCTGGTCGTTTGTTTGTCACGTACACTTCTGTTTGTTCCATGTTTGCCCTAGTAAAATGACCTGTTCCCGTAAAACGTTGGAAATCGGTCCTGACCAGCTACTGCGTATTAAGATGTTCATAATTTTAAAAATAAAAACCCGCCGAATGCATTGTTGAGTTAAATATAAGCACGCGGAAATTTTTTTTGAACACCAGAGAATGCCGAGAACGTTTACTTGCCGTAAGCGAGTGCTTCTCGTACTTCTCGATTATTCTTAACAATTTCCAAATGCTAATATTACTCAATGCTAATATTACTTAACGTACAAACAACTTTTTGAGAACTTATTTAAATGTGACGCGGTAAAATAAAATAATAGAAAGTAAAAGACTTAAAATTAAAAAGGGACAGACAGAGAAATAAACAAATAAACAGTCGAACAATGCTATCACGTTTCTATAAATCCGTGTTTACAAATCCATGTTTTACAAATCCAGTCCAATGTCCCCTTTACAAATTCAATCCAGTCCATGTTTTACAGTATGCCGTCGCTAACAGGATCTTAAACTGAATCATAAAAATGATTATGGACAACTAATGTTTACAAAAAGTTCGTTATAGGGACAAAGGCAAAGTCACGAAAGCAAATAATCAGTTAAATTAGCGAACTTGCGTGACTAAAGTTTCGTAGGTTCATTTTCAGTCCGCTTCATCCCATGTAGCAAATTTCTTGATAGATATGGCCAAAATCTTATAGTTGGTAGCCGGCAACAATCACCCAATGCCTCCTGCAAATATGAATAAGTCGTTCATTTCGGCACCGAAACACCGAAACGAAACGAAACCACCGGAACCATCGAAACATCTATAAAAACTTGAGCAAAAACCATCGAAACAGACTCATATTAAACACCACCGAGACTCAACGTCCGGGCGGATTGTCGCTTTTAGTTTCCTCAGTTTCAGTTGGTCTTTATTCACAATCTTTGCAGATTCCCTCCAGCAGCACATACTAAGAGTGAAACCGAAATTTTTTTTATATTTTTTCATTATTTTTCCTTCTACATCTCAAATTAACTATGCCACGCATGTGAAGTGTCTGCCAATGAACACACGAAGACCTACAATTGTAGGCTTAGCTACAAAATTCCGGAATTTTTTTGGGGAATTTTAGACATGAAAAAGAATTTTAGAAACTCTCGGGAATTCTAGAAAAAAATTGACAATTTCGAGAATTTTAGAGCAATTTGAACTTTCACCTGACATGCTGGAAACAACGTTGACGAAACTTGTTTTTTTTTATTCCAACCTACCGAGGAGAGGGGTCAGTCCGTTCATATCCCATTCCTTATCAGCGGTTATTCACCAAAAGGGGTCCTACAGTGCATCTAGGCAGCGGTTTCTCATCGTAGTCTTTGCTTGATAGCAAATATGCATATGACACACTTTGCACTATAAGAAACGAAATTTATAAGAATTTCCGGGAATTGTTGGGAGTTTTTGGAGAATTTTAGAGAGCTTTTGTTAGGGAAATTCCGGAAAGAATTTTAGACAATTTTTCGGGAATTATGTAGCTAAGCCTACAAAGACCAAACGCATCAGCACTTCCGCGCACCGGTGGCTCAGGCAGCGTTTACACGAACACGGTTTCACATCGACACGGTTTCATGACTTCGAAACCGCGTCAAAATCGATGCGGTTTGGAAGTGTTTACACGGAACCGTTTTCGCCAGAAAATCCAAGTCGTGATGGTATAAGCGAGCGCTGTACTACGTGCTAAATTCACTATTTTGAATGGAACAATGCAAATTTTCCTCAGCAAAGTAGTGACCGTATTCAAATCGATGCGGTTTCGCTGTTTAAACGACAGACGAAACCGCATCGTTTTGAAAACGCTTCACTTTTGGCAGCGGCAACAGTCTCCATCGGTGTTGTATAAGCAGAAGGTGCAACCGCATAGGAAACGATGCGGTTACAAATGAAACCGCGTTCGTGATGCGGGAGGACGAGGGTTCAAACCCGGGCCGGATCATCACTCAGGATCTTAAAATAACTGAGGAGAAAGTGCTCCCTTTGTAATTTCATCCCCCCTCCTCAACATGTCATTGAAACGGACCTCTTTCTTGATCAAAATCAAAGGTAAACCCGGCACATTTAAATGCGCGCATCCCGTCAATTGAAGACTTGTTCCTCAAACAAATACCAGGAAATTTCAAGACCAAAACCATCAGGTTGCAGACTGCCGTTATGGGAAATACGCTGGCTGTGTTAAGATGTCTACAGAAAAGTTTAGGGTGGAGTGGTTCGGTAGGGTAGAAGAGCGTGCTTCCAATTTAGCTGCCTGCGTCATTACCATTTTGAAATGGTCATTGGTCATTGAATTGATCATTTTGCTCTTGAAATTTCTTGGTTGTTGGTCAAGAGACGAATTACGAACGTTTTAACCCAGTTCGATCCCTCAGTCCTAACCGCATTCGCCGCCTCTATACATTAAAAAATTAACGCCAGATCGTTTTCTTGACTGAGAATAATAAGTAAAGAATTTCCCGCCACTTGAACTGCTTTACCCAACGCGGACCAAGTTTGCCTTTAAATTTAAACCAACATCCGAATAAAAAAAACATCTTACGCAGTACGCATTTATCCGGATAAAAATACTCTTGACTTCAAATCTGACTTTAAGTGGGAATATCGTCGACATTGGTGAGATTGCTGAACTTTGGGTATATTTGACGAATACAAAATCAAATATTTCAAGTGTTAAGACAAGAGAAAGTCGGAAGAGGCACCAATTTGTTGGAATGATCACAAATCGTCTGCGCTCTGCGTGTAATCTATGATACATATTTTATATCTTCTTTTCTTAAAGGGGCGAAACCGGTTAGGTAAAGGGATCGAACTCGAAAGGTGTAGGGCGAACTTGGAGGGGTCGACCTCGCTTTAGGAGGAAACGTTCTGTTACCACTGCATGTCTAATAGGTCCGTACTGTAAATTGACGAAGAACCAACTCTCGAAACGTCAGCTTTTCGACCCCCCTTATTTTTTTGAACTCAGTCGATCTTACCAAGTTTCAAACTGATCATCTTAATATTTCTACAAATTGCAACTTCAAAACTCGTGTCTTTTTTTCTCTTTTTCTTTAGATTGACTAACATTCGTGACAGTATTCTTGTGATTTGTTACAAATATCGGATAGTGAGCTAATAATAACTGAGCTGTTTTGGCAAATTTGGCAAATAACCTGCTAACTACTGACGTCAATTTTGAGTAGCACTTTACTGTACTTCCCGTTCATTTCGCGTTGTCATTCGTATAGGGAAAAAGAAACAAAAGCAAAAACTCCATAATGACAAATATGGGAGACTGAAAATATACAACAAACACGAAAGATCTTCAGTTGCGAACTTCGAGCAGTAGTATAAAACACTTACAATTAATACCAACTCACGCTTTAAGAATTTAAGTAATAACAATTTCCAAGGAAGAAAAAAATATACGCACTTAAAACGTGACGCTTTTAAGTTCACAAATTACTAAAAACAAATTGCGATTTTGAGACGGCAATACCAAATTATATTGACGGCTATTTGGGAGAAAATATATTCCGTATTGGGCGGAGTCTTTCTACCTGCGAAACATAGACCTCTTTTGTAATGGTGGCCAAATAAAATATTCTTTTAGCATAAGCCTTTCTAGCCTCGCTATAAGACTTTCCACAAGTCGACCTGACAATAATCCCAGGAGTCTAGCCTCGCTACAACGAGCAAATTTCAAAAGAATAGTTGTTTTAAATGAGGGCAGTAGGTCTAATTAACATAAATACAAAAGAATGTAAAAGTGGTCGCATTTATCATGTAAAAGTGGTCTACTTTGAAATCCCTAAATCAGCCATGTATACCCTGGAGATATCGACCGCTCACGATCTTATAGGTTCAATTAACTACTTTTGCGAAGCTGACCGCGATCCGCCCACTTTTGATGTACTCAAAATTCCGGCTATTGGACAAAAGGCACCTCTTGAGGCTTCGGAAAAGAACGAAGTGTTTTTCCCTTAGAACGTAAAAACTATATACAGTGCTTAAAGTTGAAATCGGCTCGCCAGTATTTTGAAGTGGTTCGTGATTCATATTGGCGCACTCAAACGAAGGAGAAAGGACATTTCTCTACCTTGAAAATACCATGTCTGCTTTATCCTCTGTTTTAAATTTTTGCTTTTTCGCGTGGTTTTTCGTGTTGCTAGGTAAGTACAGAGATCGTGATTTAGTATCTTGAAGCCCAATTTATTAAGCTGTAGATTCGATGCTTTGTGGGACTAACGCTGTTTCATCATTGGAGGCTACTTGTGGAGACTGATCTTATTATACATCATCATATTTTGATTTTCTTAGAGCAGCTTAAGCCGATGTTATCCATAGACCGATCGAGCCTCATCTGTGGAGCCGGTCATTGTCATGATGGAAACTGCTGGAAAACCGCATTTAAAATTGAACTCGAACCTGTTCAAATTTAAAATCTGAAATCACACCTGTGTCTGCTATCGCCGGCAAATCTTGTCCAATTTTCATCCGGTTTCATTTAATTTCGCGGCGATTTTACTGAAATCGCCCCTTAAGAAGTGTTGAATTGTAATGGAATCCCTATCTCCAGAGTACGGGAAATCAACATAATCCGCCAAAGATAATATTCAATGGTTTACCGATTAGTATAAAAATCTGCTGATCCAAAACGGTTAAATTAATGTTCGGATAATAGAGCGATTTAGCCAGCAAGAGGCCAGTATCTGACTGAAATTTGTGTTTTGACAAACATAAAAAAATAGCAAAAGGAAGAAATCTGTGAAACTAAAATCATTCCCTCGTCTTTTGGATGAAGATTTGTTTTCTCAGACGGAACTTTGTTTGGTTTGCGGTGCGGTTAATTCCAGATACAAGAAATATAGGTGTATCATTGACTTATGAAAAATGACTTTTTATCGATTAATCGCATCATTCTTTACGGTAAACAAATTGATATATCAGTGTGGGCTGCAGTGCATAAAAACCTTTCGCTGACTTTGTTGATTGAAAAAAGTGAAGTATATTTACATGATACAGTCACTGATGGTTACGAGCAAGCCCGGGGGGGGGGGGGGGGGTACTCCCAGGAAAATTGGGTAGGGGTGTGCGGCCCGCTTCCCAAAACCCTTACCCTATTTATGACCAAAATCTGCGGTTTTCCCTACCCTATTTATGACCTGACCAAAAATTTGATACCCAATTTATGACCTTGTGCAGACCTGCAAATCCTTAGAAGAGTACTACACCAAGATTGTGACATATCATTAAACTACCTTTTAAATAAGTGATATTTATTCGCACACAGAAACCAAACTAATTAATTCGACTCAATTGAGGTACTCGCACCTAACAAACAACATCATTTTCTTGTCTTTGTCCGAGTAAATCGACATAAGCGAATCAATGCGAGGATAATTCTACGTACTAAGTCAAATGTTCAAGACTTAGCAAGCTACTACACACAACTCAGTACGTACATAATAAATCAACTTTTGACAAAAGGGCCACTATTAATATAAAAGACGACAGAGTTGGAAAGAAAGATTTCGTCGTGTGCAGATGTCTAAAAGAGACAACATCTTAAATGCGTGTTTATAATATTAATAACATAAGTTACCATTTATTTCTGTGAATGATGTCAAGAGACGTGCTCGCCCGGAAGGGGGGGGGGGGGACCCCAAGGCTGATGTGGGGGAATACGGGGACTTTATGGGGACTTTGCAACAAATTTCTGCCCTTGTGGTGGGGAAAATATGGGGACTTAGATTTTTGAATGGCCAACTCTCGGGTAGAATGTGGGGACTTCGCTTCTCTTCAACTGAGAGGAGATTGGGAAAGATCGATTGTTCGATCGATGGCAAGATGGCAGAGGAGAAGAAAGTATGTTTTAAAATCCATTGTTTTTTGTCTATCAAACAGACCATCCGTCAAAAATTTGTACGAATTTGTAGGCATAAGCAACTTTAAAATTCCCCTGTGTATGTATTATTGTTTATAGAGGCCACTGTTAAAGGTCAACCGTGGACTGACCCCTCGCCTTGGTAGGTTGGAATACAAAAAAACACGTTTTGTCAACGTATTTGCCTGTGAAAAGTTTCCAGCATGTCAGGTGAAAGTTCAAATTGCTCTAAAATTCTCGAAATTGTCATTTTTTTCTAAAATTCCCGAGAGTTCCTAAAATTCTTTTTCATGTCTAAAATTCCCAAAAACATTCCGGAATTATGTAGCTAAGCCTACCAACTGGCCGGAGGCAAACCAGTTGGCTATTTACAAGTGCAGCTGAGAAGTTGAACCGGGGACTACCAGGATCAAATTCAACGAGTGGTCAGAGCGGATCTTGAACCCGGGATCTTCGGATCTCAAGAAAAGCGCCCTAACCTCTAGGCCGCACTGCCTCCATTTTCAGTAAAGTTTTATAGAGTTCATTTAGATTAATTAAGTCACCATCCCTGCAAGATCTAGACTGTCTGGTTTTTTTGTCTCTTGTCTTCTCCTCCCAGAAAAAAAGGATACTTTTGTGTAACCTACTTGACAATTTTAAGTACTTGAAACTTTGCGCATGCGCTATTGCCATAGATGTAGTTCTGGTCGATATTGCTCGATTCTGTGTTTTCCGTTTACCTAGAAACGCAATTTATAAGCCGAATGCAAAAATGTAGGCTAATACTTTTTTTAATGTCACTTCTTGTTTTGCTATGTGGTTGTATTATTCTTGTTGGCCAATACAAAACTGAAGAGATCTGACATGATTGTCGTTGCCAAATGAGGTAATTGAATCTCTGGTTGGTGCAAAGTTAAAGGACAAATTTGCTGTCCACAGGAGCCCTTGAATAGGAGCCTCCCTACGCACTCTATCCTTTGCGCGTATCTTTCTATTTTTAGAACCAACCCTTCAGCAGAAGACTCACATTTAAATACAACCATTTGACATCCATTTTCACAACTTGCATACATTGTTTTTGCAGTTTTTATCTTCGTTTGACAATAACTTTATTTTGAGTAGCCATTCTAAACAGTACGTGCAGAACCGAAGAACTCGTGGCGTTCTAAAAATAGAAAGATGCGCGCAAAGGTTGACTCATAGGGCTTGCCTGGGAGAGGCAAGCTCCTTCTCATGGTCCGCCATTTTTGCATTCGGTCTGATGTTCTCTTCCGTTTACCAGGTGTGCAGGGTGATATTTTTCGTAATCAAGATGGCAATGTGTGGTACCAGCAAGGAGTTGGTCTTATCAAGCAAAACCTCAAAGTCAAACCGAAAACTCACACCGCCAGAAATGCCATTGTATTCCTTGGAGATGGAATGGGCGTGACCACCATAACAGCTACGCGTATTCTTGCTGGGCAGTTGAAGGGAAGTAAAGGGGAAGAAAACGTGTTGAGCTGGGAGCGGTTTCCTTGGTCGGCTCTAGCGAAGACATACGCTGCTGATATACAAGGAACAGATTCTGCAAGCTCAATGACAGCAATATTGAGCGGGATAAAAACCAACGAAGGTAGACTCACTGCTATCTGTCTAGACCCTAGAGAGAAGGTGTAAAGTCTTTTCAGTGTCCAAGGTTTGGTTTGTTGTAAACCCTATGAATTTCTCCTTTGGAGTAAGATACAGGAAAAACGCTGTTAAAAGAAGCTGTTTTCAAGAGAAATTGATTCTCCTGGAGCGTTTCTTGAATTCCTACACATCTAATCATTAACTTCCCCTGGTTGGGTATGATATGAATTGAACCCAATCTTAACTGAAGATTATGAGCGTTGAATAACGAGAAGGGTAGGGGTGAATAACAACCTCAACTTATAATTAGTTTCATGGCTTTTGCTCTGGTTTTATAATTTGTTTCATCATTCAGAGATCCTCAAAAGGGGTCCGAGAAGTTTAGTACCGGAAGAGCTGCCAACTAACAACCGAATGTAGAAGAGAGGAAATGTTGAGGTGACTGTTTGACTTGATCCTGATAGGCATCGCACTTATCGAACCTCGAAAGAAAAAGTGGACTGGACGAAGTCTGTTTCTCAATAATAGACTTTTTAATTAGAAGATTCGTCTTTGCTTCGGTAATGTACTTTTTCTGCATGCGAACATCTTTTGTCAGTCGCACAGACTAATCGACATCTATTTTGCTTCGTACCATTCAAGATATCCTTGGTGTTGACGACAGTGTTCGAAAAGATGATTGCTCTTCGATGACGGAAGAAAGCAAGGCTATATCCATACTTGCTCTTGCTGAGAATGCTGGGATGTCAACGGGAATCGTTACCACCACGCGCGTCACACATGGGACCCCCGCCAGCGCGTACGCTCATTCGGCCAATCGTGACTGGGAGTGTGACGAAGATATTGGAAACAAAAGAAATGACCCAGGATTCAATTGCAAGGACATTGGTAACTACTCAAAATACTTCATGTATCCTTTCACTTAAAATTAAACCTGGGAATTACTGAAAACTTTAATTTAGAAAACCGCTCTTTTTTCTTACTTCTTTTACTTTGATACGTCCCTAAACCAACAAATCTTTCACCGTCTTTTCGCAACAGCCTTGCAACCGACAGCCCTTAAACTCTAATGCATTGATTTTCTTTTCAGTATGGGAAGCAATGTATACTGTTTTACTGTAAATATGCAAATATGTCTATCCTGTAAGTAAGTTGTTTGTTTTGTGTGTGTGTGTGGAATTTAAAAAAAAATTAAACCTCATCCAGTTACACGCGTCTCACAATCGATTCAACTTTTACTTGGACTTGCACCAGTTCCTTCTTTGTCAGTTGAGACGCGCGCTTTTTGACTGTGTTTTGCGTGAAAAAGCACGATGGACTTAAAAATTGCGCGGCTAGCTTGACTGACATAGCAGTCTATTTGCTTGGGATGCAAAAAAGTACTTTCATTAAATATCGATGACTAAAACTAATGAAAAAAGCTTGAACTACTGGATGAACCAGCCGACAAATTTAGCACGTTTTCAAGATCTAGCTAGGTTAGTCCTGTTTTTAATTTGGCAAGTATTATCAATTGAAAGCGTTTCAGTTTATTTTGTTCGAAAGTTCTTTTTCTTGCAATAACATGAGCAAGTGAGCTCATACACGTAAATTTATAACTGGTCTTATTTATTGATCTCATAAACATGCAGCACCTAGCTTAAATTTTGATTTCATATTCTCAGTATTACGATTAAAGAGTGTAAGGTGGTAAAGGCGTCGTGGTTAGAGGCGCTAGGTTTTCCAGCTATGACTGTAAGATGGAAATGCTTTCGATGATCCCGAATTCGACTTTACGGCGCCTTGTGATGAAGCTATTGTAGTTACTTATCACAGTCGGTTCAATTGAATTCTTATACAGTAAACACCCACATATAAGAACCTAGATATTTCCAAGTTAGGTTGAAATAGGTTCTTATAAGAATGGTATTTATAGTAGTTTTAAGCTATCTAGGTCTTGTTTCCACAAACGATATCTACTCTATGATACATATGGTATGACTGATTTCCTCTGACGAGGATGCTGATACGTACCTTTATATTTCAATCATAACCATGAAAAAAAGAAGTTTTAGACAAGATCTGTGCAGCTTAAAATTTGTTCCAGACGCTTGAAATTTCAAGGTCTTTTTCTAAAATAAGAACCTGTTTAATTTTTAAGGCTAAACTGGTTCTTATGTAAAAGGGGTCTAAAATGAAATTTTTAGCCTAAGAGGCTCTCAAATTCCAGGTTCTTACATGTGGGTGTTTACTGTATTCTATCGTAGTTCGTATAGATGGACTGGTTATGAAACAACTGATGATATCGGATTTTATGTTCGCGTGACCGTGGCAAAGCGCAATCCTTTGCAATCGGTTCACTACTGAGTTTTGAATACATTAATCGAAAATTTTGATTGGCTGTCTTTTAGAAAAAGGGTGTGGTTTGTGCATAGTCATGCAGGGCAAAGACATCGAACAGAAACATAAAACAAAGAAACTTGTCGAATTTCATAACCGTCTCGATCATATATTAACTATGATTCTACACATTTTCCTACGAGTTTCACTATTTAAATACGTGGTACTTAACTTGACTTGTAGACCTTGTTACTTTCATTGTTTCGACAGCTTTGCAGCTTGTCGAGTTTCCTTATGGTGACGGTATTGAGGTGATATTCGGAGGAGGCCGCAGGAAATTTCTGCATCAAAATCAGACCGACCCCGAGTATTCGAATAAGACAGGAGAGAGACTCGACGGAAAAGACTTGATTCAACAGTGGCTCCGTAAACACAACAACTCAAAGTACGTGTGGAACCAAACAGAATTTGACAAAATCGACCCGGAGAAAGTTGACCACGTTATGGGTATGTTTGTTCGGGCATCTAATGTTCAAAAACGCAATTTTTGTCGTTCTTTTAGCCACTACATGACATGTCATGTCGAATCCCAACGGGAATGAAAGAGAACGTCGTTCACAACTTTACACACAAATATATATTAGGGAGCTTAAGCACGCGCGTTTTTGAGACGCGGACGGCAACCGGAAGACAATATTTCGCGCGCCAGGACAATGGTGTCTCCCAGATTTTTATACTAATCATCTCTAATGGAGAAAAGATACTTAGCAATATAAATGTTGTTGTGTGAAGACACGTTTAAAGGGTACACAGCTCATTTCCGGTTGCCGTCCCCGTCTCAAAAACGCGCGTGCTTAAGCTCCCTAATGGCTTAGTGACCAACCGCGTGGCTCAGTAGGTTCAGCATCCGAATACCTTCCGGCAGGTCGCGGGTTAGAACCACGATAGTTGAATGACTGAGGAGAAAGTGATACCTTGGTAATCACCCCTGCAAATAGTTAGACTCTCAGGACTTCTAAACCACATACCGTATACTATATGAACCATGGGCCCTTTCTCACAACAGTACCCTTGCTGTTAATAATGTGGGATGTTAAATAACGTACACACTGTTCGCGGAGAGTGGGACATGGAATTCCTGGAGTTTTGGTATACCTCTGCCAGAAAATGATCGACCTCGCTGGACTTGCTTGAAGGGCCTCTGAGCGAGTGAAAATACAGCCAAAAGCTAGGCTAGGCTATTTTCCAGGTGCTCAGTAGATCCTTCACTGAGCCATAGCGTTTTAAGTAAATTAGAGCGTACATAACTGTACATTCTTCATATTTACCCTTAATCTAACATTTACCCTTACAATTGCGAATAAGGCTATTGCTAATGACAAGCATATCGGAGGCGAATGCTATATGTACACATATTAAATGAAATGTTGACAATTGAACCCATTTAAAACTCAGAAAAATCCTAGCCCCAGATCGGATTCGAACCTACGACCCTCCGTCAGTCTAGTCGGATGCTCATTGGTGTGTTGGAGGTGAATACACGACTGAATTCATGAATATAGTAACTGCTTGTTGCCGCGTTTAATTATTGTCCACACGAGTTACTGGCAAATCTACAAGTCTACAAGTCTGGGGTCCTGTTTCTTGTCCCTGTTGTATTCCAGTCCGATAAAGACAGCCGGAGCATAGTACATCGGGTAAGCGTTCGAAAAGTTTAATTCATGGGCGAGCACATATTGGGGAAGATCTTTTCGAAGAAGAACTCCCTGTCCACACGTATCTGCATATTTTTTACTTCCCTCCCGTCAACAAGAAAATGTCGTTTTCGTAATGGTTTGTTAATAATAAAATGTTGTTGTTGTTGGAGCATGATTTTCGAATAAGGTGATATAGGAAGCGCGTGGTAACTCAGAGAGCGCATGCGCACGCATGTTCTATAAGTGGGTGGAGGTAAGCGTTTTCGTATTTGGGTATTCCTGTGGACTTGCAAATGAGAAAAATGCTATGTGAGGACGCAGATTTTTTTCATAAGCGGAGAGAAAATCTCCGTTTACGAAAATATCCCGATGAATGTGGACGGGGCCTAATACAGTCATCATAAACTTGACTTGCAAGGTTCAGATTTTCATTTTCCCACTGTCACTATGATTTCATATCAAATCTTTCTCGGTGTTCCATTATTATTTGCTTAAAATACGTTTTGTTTAAACTTTACATGCCTCTCTTGCAGGTCTCTTCGAGTATTCTCATATGAAGTACGAAGTAGAGCGCCTTAATGATACAGCCGGAGAACCATCCATTGAAGAGATGACTAAGAAGGCCATCGAAATACTGCAAAAAAATCCCAAGGGATATTTCTTGTTGGTAGAAGGTTTGTGTCTCAAGCCTTTGCCACCTCAAAGCAGTGGCTAGCTGCTTAAATTGCAGCTCAATTTTAATTTTCATCGTGCTCTTTCATCTTTCAAGGGGGACGCATTGATCACGGACATCACGCTGGATGGGCTGTGACGGCTTTGCACGATGCAGTGGCTTTGGACAAAGCAGTTTCCAAAGCGGTTGAAATGGTGGACAAAGGTAAATATTGTGATGGAAGATACATATTAAAAAGATGTATTTTTAATGCGGATATGCAAGGTAAAAGATCATCCCAGTGTAAAAATCCGAGGAGCCAACCTAGACGTCCCCGCGTAAAATGGTTAAATGTGTAAATTGGTAGATATTGTAGGAGGAATCAATCTCAACTTGCTCAACTGGGCGCGCAAGGTGGTACCGGTATTGCTTAAACTGGCGCGCAAGTGGTATTGATATTGTTCTACACGACCGAGGTGTTTTAGGAGTCATGAAGTAGAAACTCGCACTGATAACCAAAGTGCTATTCAGGTTAGCGATTGAAAAATCAACTATTGAA
Organism: Montipora capitata; assembly: GCA_949126865.1. Lineage (NCBI taxonomy): Eukaryota > Metazoa > Cnidaria > Anthozoa > Scleractinia > Acroporidae > Montipora > Montipora capitata. Next base: position 7,098,053 of record OX421446.1, read on the forward strand.
GCAGATCTGATGCAAATCGAGTTGCCTGGCTCAGAAATTGATTTTGTCCGGACACAAATCAGAAACAGGGGCGACGATTTGTCAGACGCAAATCGGAATCAGGGGCGACATGCTCAGGATATAATTTAAACGTATCTCAACTGCCTTTCATACTCTCTTATGCGGGGGCAGATGTAGTGAAAACTGTTACTAGTCGTTTCTTCTAAGCAGATAACTTATCTTATAATGATATTCTTTATCCGCCTCTGATGTTAATGTTAATCCTCTTAAATAAAGAGGCTCAATACTTGAACATGTCCTATATCGATATTTTAATCGTAAGGATCTTCCAGGAGGTTCCCGCCGGAAAAGCCTACAATAGTTAAGACGCTTTACCCGGCAGAGGTGCGGCGGACATCTTCAAAAGGGTGAGGAGCATCCCTTATTCTTTCAACCAACGCCCTTTGGAAGACAACAACAAAAGCAACAACAAGTTTATTTACCCCAACTTCAGATCTTTAAGCTTCTTTACAATATTATTTATTCAAGAATAATAACAATTAATTAATTAATCCAATTACAAGGAAGGAGCTGCCTCAATAACTTTAAAGTTAAAAGGAGCGGAAAGCCAGTCTTACAAATATGTTAATAAAAATTTAAAGTGAGTGTTATATGCATGGCAATATTGAGGAAAAATGTTAACCTAAGAATGCAATACAGACTAGCGAAAACGATAAAGTTTCGAGTGTACCCCTTGTCAAGGTTAGTTTCTGCCAACGTGACGGGATCTGTTCTAAGTGTATTTGTGACACCTCTCACATCTTGGGGAATATCTGTGTAATAAACACTCAATGACTGGGCCCGAGGGAAACAGTTCATTTTGTTTCAAGAGAATCTCAATGTTTCCTCCAAGGCGCAGCCGAGGGAAACACTGAAAGAAAAACGAAAAAAGAAAAACGTGCAATGGCAACAACAACGGCGGTCGTCGGTCAACATTCGCGGGTAACAGTGCACTGTTACCCTCTAACGTCATAGATTTTGCACTGTTGCCCGCTCAAAGACTTTTGGCGGGAAACAGTTTTATTGTTAGATGTCATGTGACCTCGAAGTAACCAACGACAGCGCGAGCTGTTGGGGGAAAAAATTCTACTATATAACAATAATACTTCTTAAATCATACCACAGATGAAACACTCATAACGGTAACCGCTGACCACTCTCATGTCTTCACAATCGGTGGATACCCAAAGCGTGGGAACCCTGTGTTTGGTTTGATAAAAGAAGTTGATAATAAGACTGCCTTGGATCTCAACGGTAAACCATACACTACACTTGGATATGCAAATGGACCAGGCGGGTTGAACGGGTCCCGACCAGACATAACCAAAGTGGATACCGCTGACATTTACTACAGACAGCAGGCCACTGTATTACTGAGATCTGAAACCCATGGATCTGAGGATGTTGGTAAGGGCGTTGAAGACTAACTGTAAAAGGCAAGGACTCCACAGACGAGGAAATGTCGTCGCGGAAACCTTGTTTCCCGAAATCTCTCTCTTTTTGTATGTGACATGTAACATTCGCTAGCGAAACAAACTTTGCTTCGCGAAAGGAAAAAATATTTGTCAGAAACATTTTATTCCTAGTTTGCGTTCTGTAAGAAACATTTTAATCTCTCCTTCACAGCCATTTTTTGCGATGTCATGCAGCGGCGCTCCCGCCAAAGAGCGAGGGGAGCGCTGCGCAAGATTGAAGGAGGCTAGAAGCATTCCATCAAACAATATTTAGTA
>OX421446.1:7109821-7139821 GCA_949126865.1 Montipora capitata
CCGGTTCAATTTAAGGAAAGAGCACGAAAACATCAAACCTTGAGTACGCCCCTTAAACTGGGTAAGGAAGAGGTACCTACCTCTTCAGTGTCATTAGCTGTAACCTTGGTTCCTTTATGCAGTGCTCGGCAAAGCTTTTCGAGTTTTTCGTTCTTGACGCGCAAAACTGCCATTTCGCCTTTTCGTTTCTCACGCTGCGAAGCAAAAAAATGTAACACGATCAGAGCAGTGACAGACATAAAGTTAACCGCCAAAACGACGTATCAGGGCTCTTCTTACTTGACGAGCAAGAAAAATAGGGTAAACGATCGAACAAGGAACGTACAACTCACAACTCAGACAGAACATTTTTGTGAGCTCGTTATAGTATGGAAAGCCATAATTTTCTTATATGTAATCTTTATTCTTTTGGTCTTGTCTTGTTTTGTCTTGTGGTGTGGTTTTGTCATTATGTGGTGAGGTTTGATGATTACGTGTTGTGTTTCCATCATGATGTGTTGAGGTCTTCTTTTGACGTGCCGTGGCGAAAAGTAGAGAATTTACTGCATATGCTTCCATCGCTATATGAGCAACGTTTGTTCTTCTTTCGCTGCCTTTTTCACGCCCCCCCCCCCCAAGACAATGTTGAAACATGCGAGCGATCGATGAATGGATCTTGATTTCGGAGACCGTGAAAAATCAATATTGTAATGGGGGGAGGGGGAAAAGCGGGAATTGTCCCAACAGTTTTGACCAGGATTGTAGTTAGCCAATTGTGAAACTCTAAAACGCCTATTTTAGGACTTTCAACACATTTACAAGACCCGAAAAAGCAATAAATATAATCGCAAAGTTTCATGCCTCCAGGTCGCCTCGTTTTAAAGGTATAAGGATATTTATTGTCTCCGCAATACTCCCGAAAAGTTTCGGAACTTGCGAGAAACGGGCCCCTGGATCTCGTTTCTAAAAAATGCCACAACTTTTCGGGCTGTTTTCGGGTGTCACAATTTTCCCTGTATCCCTAGAACGGAAAGATTTTGGGTCAGCAAACTTCACAATCGTTTCGCTTTTTGTTATCTTGAAAACATGTTAAAAGACCAGTTCATCAAAAGGAGTGGATTTTTCTTTTGTAAACGGCTCTCCCGGTCCGAAAGGTATTTACGGATTTTCAAGAAATGGGCCCATGGGCCAAGATGATCGAAGCCAACCATAGGCCAATTCGGAAAATATCATAATACTCTTAAGAGGAAGCTGCACGAGAAACTAACAGAGTAGCAGAAGCCCTTACCGCTAATAATTACCCTGCCAATTTCGTCTATAATGGTCGCCAACGAAACAGACAACAAGAAGTGAGTGATTCTGACCAGCGCGGTGTGGTTGTTTTGCCCTATGCCAAAGGATTCTCCGAGAAAATCGCGAGGGTTCTTCGAGGTTTCAACACCAAGGTCGCTCATAAACCTATTCGGACAATCTCAAACATACTGAAAAAACCAAAAGACAAGATCGAGAGGGAGGCCTCCAGAGGAATCGTATATAAGATCAAATGCAAAGATTGTGATTGTGTTTACATCGGTCAGACATCGCGCGCGCTAAAAACACGCGTCAATGAGCACACAAAGGCCATAGCAACATTAGATGGAAACTCCTTGTTGGCCAAACACCACATGTACTACAATTACCAAATAGACTTGATGAACGTCGAAATTGTTGACAGGTCATCGGCATGGCGACAAAGACTTATTCTTGAGGCTTGGCATTCCTTGCGAGACACGAACGCTATAAACGAACATATAGCACTTCCAAACGTTTACAATAACATAAAGAATTTGTAGTAATATTTTAGAGTGCTCTGGAGACCTTTGTTTTTATTGTCTATTTTATTTTGAAATATTCGTTGAGGTGCGATTTAATATTTATACGCATCGTGTACCATCAGGACGCCGTCAGATTTTTGCATTTTCTACCCCTGCTGAGGAAGGCAACAGCAGTTGCCGAAACGTCCAACACAATATTTTAGCCAGTGTCAACTTTTTTTAATTATTTTTTTATGCTCTTTGTTTGTACCCCCAAATTTTGCATAAGAGGTTGTTTCCAGGTTCTCTTAAGATTTAACAATGGTCCCAAGAGAAAACAAAAACAATGCTCATGCAAAATTTGGGGGGACAAACAAAGAGTATTATGCATGGTATTTTCCGAAGTGGCTTATTGGTTAAGTGGTATGTAAATCTCCAGTTAGTCATGGCATTTTTTCATCCCACACGATCCCGTATAAATGCAGGTTCCGGCTTTAGCTAATGGGCGGTTCGTAGACCAGTTAGTTGTTTACACTAAACCAGGGATCTCCGTTTTTAAAATCCTGCGCCTTTATCTCTCAATCACGCTTTAAGTCATCCCGATCTTTTTCGTAAATTGATATATTCAACAAATAGATTCAATACAACGGAATCCGTTTGTTTTACATAAACAAGAATTAAAAAAAAAATTGATTATGACGTCAACCATGCGTCTGTCCTTACAGATCATAGGTGAGAACCAAATGAATCATTCAAGATACGTGCATTATTGAGCTTATTATATAAGTTCACTTTGACAACACACGTTTGTCACGATTGGTTCAAAATGACTTTAACAGTAAAGACCTACATCTTCCACCATTTGCAGGAGCGATCGATTGCTGCCCTCACATTTGGTTTTCCACGCGTTCTTTTCTTTTTCCAGTTTCTTGATTGTCTTTGTCATCTACAAATAAAGAAGGGAAAATCGCATAAAGTTCCCTGCTTGCTGAGGTAAATTTTCTTTTGCGTTCGCTGGACTGACTAGTACGGGAAAAGAGACCTCCGCCTTGGGTTGAAATTCCCTGTGTTGAGCATGCGTGGCGGTTACTAAGCGACCGAATTCTCACGTGATACTTCATGTTGCGTGGGCTCACTTAACAACAGCGGAATTACTGTAAAGGAATGCGCGGGACACAGCGGGTTTAAGTTACCGTCAGCAAACGTATCACGGAGCATGAGGTTTTAAGAGGGCCGTCTGAGGTTGTGGACGGCGCCTGGATCAACGTGGGATTCGACCCATGGCAAAAGTCTCTTTTCCCGTACAACGCAAAAAGAAAAGAGGCCTCTGCTAGCAGAGAACGCATAAGAATGCGAGCAAACTGTTATTTCCGCAAGCGCTACAGAGAACTTTGTGCTGTAAATAATAATAATAAACTTTAGTATAAATACACAGGTAATTATACAAAATCGCGCGCTCTCATTGGCTCGCTATCTCGGATTATCAGCCGATAATCACCTCGACGGACAAAATGGCTGCCAGTAGTCGTTTTTGCCACTGTAAGTGAAGATGATTTCGCGTTGAAATGTTTTTTTTTTCTCTTTTTTGAAATAATCACCTGTGTATTTATACTAAAACAATTATTCGCCTCAGGCTCAGTGATTATCGGTGAATATTCACCTCGACTTCGTCTCGGTGAATATTCACCGATAATCACTTCGCCTTCGGCGAATAATTGTTAATTATTTTAAGGGAGAGTTTCACGTCTCTGCGCATGACCAAACTGTAATGTCAGCCCAATTAATTCCATTGTTATCGAAACTATCGAAAGCACTGATACAGGAAAAGGAAACAATGCCATAAAAGTAATTACTCATTGGAATTACTTTTGCAATCATTTATGAACCTACTGCATGGGAATAGATTACTCGCGCGTTATGACAACTCGTGCGTAGAAACAAATGTTCGACCCGTGCAATAAATTCGGGGCCAAAATTCAATTTTTCTACAATGTAAACCCGCAGTATCTTCCACCAAATATAGGTCTTAGTCATTGAGTATATTTGCTTAAAGACTCTCTGTGATTAATGAACATCACCTGGTTCAGTAAGAAACCGTAAAATTTACAAACTGCTCTAGAGCGCCAAAGCTTGGACATGCGCAAAACCGTGCAACTGCCCATTTAAGTGACAACTGTGTATAGTGGTGGGAGGCAGAACAAAAATCAAATCACATCAAATCAAATCAAGGCATATCTTTTCGTAGGTTGGTTTTTGAAGCGAGGGCCGGGAAAATAAAAACCTTTCGGAACAGAGTAGAGAACTCACAAACTCAACACACATGTGACATAATAAGTATGGGAATCGAATCGAACCCTGGCTACATTGGTGGCAGGCAAGTGATCTCACCACTGCGCCATATCTTCTCCCTGTGAATTTGTAGCTTTGAATAAATGCAAAACCTTCCAAGAAATAAACAACATTGAAGGCCAAAACAAGTTACTTGTTTCTTGTCGGGCTGCAAGTTGGTTACACAGACCTTATCCATTTCCTTCTTGAAAGTTGAAAACACTTCATTGCTCTTGTTGAGAGTTTTCTGGAAATCCTCAAATCTCTCTGCATACAAAACCAGCTGAAATAAAGAAATAACTAGTCTTGATAGTTTTGTTGCCTTACTTAACAGCATGTAATACATTACATGCACTGTAAGTTCTTAGATATGTACATAAAATACACTTCTTCAAAAAGAATTTTAAAAGAAGAGCAAAGGCGTGGTTGTCTAAAGTCACAATTAGGCTTATACGTGAGGCTCCCTAAGGGATCGCTTCCTCAGGGCTCTCTTCACGCTCTGCCCTTGTCCGAATAGACCAAATTACTTAACTCAATGTTGTCCCGATTACAACACTTTGGGAATAAGGGAATATCAGGAATTTCCATATCATTTAAATGTGAATGCCTTATTATAATGCAAATACAATACACAAAGAATCGTAACCCCTGGAGATTTGAATTGAGTTTATTCATTCAAGCACAACTGATTATCCAAGATAGCAATCAACAAACAGCAACAAAGAAATGGAACGGTTACCCCTAAAGGATATTTAAAGGTAAAGTCTGCTACGAGCCTAGAAGACCCATCAGGCCGGCGCTTATCTCCGGTTACTGTAGCATGAAGCGACTAGGAGTATCTCTACTCCCCCCTGGATGGGATGCCAGTCCATCGCAGGGTTACCCCCAGCATTAGATTTATACACCTGAGTGGAGAGAGGCACCATGAGAGTAAAGTGTCTTGCGCAAGAACACAACACAATGTCCTCGGCCAGGACCCGAACCCGGACCACTCGATCCGGAGTCAAGCGCACTAACCATGAGGCCACCGCGCCTCCGTTTCAAACGCGAGAAAAAAGGGACAGGAAATTACAAAAACAAAGAATGACAGATAACATCTCACAACATATGACAGACACATTGCCATTAGGGGCTTTTTTTATTGCACAAATTATCACAGAGCTCTGTGTGCGTCCACGGTTGACTTAAAAATCATCCGCATGTGCTTAAGGCACCATGCCTTTTATAGTGCGTGTTTACGTAAAAAACTAATTTTAACAAGTTGAGATGATCAAATTATGTTCAAATAAGGCCGTTTCAAACGCCGTGCTAAAGTCGTGCCGAAATAAATTCAATTTGGCTCAACTGAAGCACGACATTGGCACGACTTGGTTTCAAACGTCGAGCTTAATTACGTATCTGGTCAACGTTGAAAGGGAATGTAGAATCATGACGCACGTTTTGTTTGTTAAACACCTTCCTATACAAATCAATGCCTCTACAATGTTTGGTATTGGTAACGATAAGATTCTTCTGAAATTGCTCCTTGCTAACTATGATATCAATCATATCGTTCAGATAACTTTCCGTCCATGTTGCTTTCCGTCCTTTCTTCGCCTTTTTTCCACTGCTCTTCGATCTCGAATTTTCCGCTTCTTTTCGTCTTCATCCAACGATTCGCGATCTTCTTCGACTTACGATTTTTCACCAAACTCAGCACGTGATGAACAGTTTGAGCTTATGTCTGTTCCTTCATTCAGACCCAGTGAGCAAGAATCTTTTTCAGCCTCTGAAACAATCCCTGGTAGAACAAGCGGAAGGGATCTCCTGAATGCCGCCAGGAACTCTTTCTACGCGCATGCGTCCCAGTCACAAGAAACCGGTTTGTCGACTTTTATAATGTATTTGTATTTTATTTATTTAGTTCGGCACGGCAATAGTACGCTGTTTGAAACCATGCCGTGCTAAAGTCGTGTAGCACGATGGTTTCAAACGCCGTGTTACAGCCGTGCCAAAGTTGAACTTAAACAATGAATTTCGTTGGGCACGACTTTAGGTACCCTTGCAAGTAAATAGTATCATCATCAAATTACCTGTGACTTCATCTCTGCTTCTTGTTTAGTTAAGATTTCACACTGTTTTTGATATTCCTGAGCTCGCGTGATCAGCTGCAGAAGAGAAAGGAGGTCTGATAATGCTGTAGCCAAAACCACTGCAATGGGCATTATCCAAGGTTGTTATTCAATATTAAAGTACAATGTTTAGAGCCTCTACACATGCTTCTTGCACTAATAGTGCTGGACAACATCCAGAAATGGAGAATTTTTCTTTGATGAAAAATTTTGCAATTGCATGAATAGAAACAAAAAAACGTGCCTGCCCCTTTATTATTTTGGAACAAGTAATTTTCAAAGTCTGGAAAATGTTAGCCAAGTTTTCTCACACCTACTGGAATCTCAAGTTGCAATAAATACAGTTATATTACTGACCAATGAATGAAATATAAAAAAAAAGAAACTACCTTTCCTAATGATCCTTTTTCCTCTCAGATTACAAGCCTACTGTGACCTTCACTTACAAAATGGATCTTAATTCACCGATGACTACTCACCATCCTCACAACCAATCACATTACTTTTCCTACTATCAATTATTACTATACAGACACAGCCCAGAGCATCACTACATTTGTTTGAATTTCCAACCGTCACTTCGACTCTGAAGATGACTTCTGCTCAGGTTGTCAAAACGTCAGTCACTGCCAACAGTCCTCCTTTCACCAGCATGATCAAATTCCATTGAGGTATGTAACCCCTGAGCTCACACAATCTTTGATAATTATTTTATTGTATCATTAGTGGTCATATGTACAATGTACATCTTGTTATTCCAATGGTTAAGTCACGCATACATGTAACTTGGGTAACCACACCATGTGCCTTTTTAACAGAAGTGTTGCAAAACAGAAACATACATGCCACAATAAATTATAACTGTACCAACTGATTTTCTGCCAGTGTCTTTCTCTTGTCTTCATCAAACTGCAAGTGTTGTTGTGCCATCTTAGCTTCTGCTAACTGCAGTTCAAGCTGTTTGTGTTTAAAAACCTTTTCCACATGCTGCAAAAAACGAACAGTAATCTATTACGTACCACAGAATTTTGTGAGCGAAAGTTGAGAGACAGGGCCTATGGCATAAAGTCCTTATAAGACTCCAAAGTCTCGTCATTTACAGATGGGATAACAAATTCAGCACTTTGTTTTAAATTATTTGAAGACCCTGAGTATCAATCCTACTGGGAATTGAACCCACCAGTCTGCATTGCCAGTTGAACCAAACTATTACCTCTTCTCGAACTTCATACTGCTCAGCAAGCACTTTTAACCTGGCAGCAAGACTGGAAATACAAAAAATATATGAGTGAATCAGATACGAAATCATCAAAATTATTTGGGTTGAATAAAAGTACTTCAAATAAAGTTAGGGATGAATAAACCAGTCCATGTGAAGAAAATGAATGACATAAACACAGAAAACTAATGTGAAACCAAACGGACTTACTCATTGTTCTCATTCTTCAGCTGTTGGTTTGCTTTGTAATTATCTTGCATTTGTTCTGAGATGTCATTGATTGTTGTCTGAAATTTTTCTGAAAGTTCTTTGCGCTTTGCTTCTTCTTCTTGTGACCGCAGCTGACTCTGTTCCTGATAATTGATGAATAGGAAAAAAATAGTAGGGTATCAGAAATTTCATGTGAAAATCTAAATTTGGTGGATCTACATTTGCTGGATTAAACATCTTTTTTCCATACCCCATTACGTCAGAAACCTGACCTCCTGCAGTGTACCGTAAATTATTAAAATGTAGTTTGATGCTCAACCAATTGAGCCACTGAGTCGCCAACTCAACACCTTTTTGCCTAATCACTAAACAAGAAAGGCCAAGGATGGCATTTAATTCATGACAAATAAATTTTACCTTGACAAGTTTACTGTGTCGTTGTAACTCTCGGCAGAGACTTTCCAGCTTGTGTTTAGCAAGGCTTGCTTTATTACACTCTGATTGCAATTGATCTCTTTCCCTCACGACCTGCCAATCACAAGAGACACTCAGTTGTTGTAAAACGAGCCACTTGCTAATTATTTTGATAACAAGGGCAGCACTTTTTCCTCAGCTACTTAAGATCCTAAGGGCTTGTCTGGCTGAACTATGACCATTGAAACCATAGCTCAATGCTCTATCCAGTAAGCTACTGGTAATAATAAATAATTATTGTCTCCTGGTTAGTCTGTGTCTCAGCAATACAATACAATTATACAATTCATACTTAATTGACCACTCCTCATAGGGGCTTTTCAGGCCCAATGAAACACAATCAACAAAACAACAGAACGAACAACAACAACTGTTAAGAATCCCAGCTGGCCGGAGGCAAACCAGTTGGCTATTTATAAGCGCGGCCGAGAAGTTGAACCAGGGACTACCAGGAACAAATTCAACCAGTGGGAATTCTGGATCTCAAGGCAAGCATCCTAACCACTGGGTGGCACTGCCTCCACAAGCCGCACTGCCTCCATGAGCCACTCCTTTTGTTATGCTCTCCAAGGTTGCTGCATTCTTCACGACTCAATATTACAAACGTTTGAGCATAAACCATTAATGATAATGATAATGATAATAATAATTATTATTATAATTATAATTATAATTATAATAATTATAAAAATAATTATACTAATAATGATGATGATGATGGTGATGATGATGATGATGATAAGAGTGCCCTTAATCTTAAAGGTGAATAATAATAGATACTTGTCTAATCCATGGGCACATTACCCTTTCCAGTCTTTTCTCTAATTCATCTTTTCTTGCTTGGGTGGTTTTTTGCTCTGATGCCTTGAAACAAAGTAAACTCATTTGAAGTTAAAATCAGTTTCAAATGGTGGAAGCAATACCAGTAATATTGTTTGCCACCAGATAAAATTTGACAGCAAAAAGTTGGAATTTGAGCAAAGAAGTCCACATTGTTTTTCATGGCACAAAAATAATGAGTACCTTAAAAACTTGTGTATAAGCCGCACTTGTAGATAAGCCACACCCCCACATTTCAAGCATGATTTTGAGCACCCTGGCAAAAAATTTGTGTGTTTGTTTGCGACAAACTTGCCAAAGTATAATGCTGTGTATTTGCAGCCACCTTAAGAAGTCAATCAACTCTTAAAATGCCTTTTAAAAGCTTATCTTTAATCGATTTCTCTAATTCTCGGCACTGATAACACCTGTCTTCATTGATAAAGCCCAAATGTTCAAAGAAAAACAACAAAATTTGATACAAAACATTTGCTTATTAACCACTTGATCATTTACAGAAGGAAGTCTGGACAAGGTCATGTTCACAGTGATAAGAAAACAACAGGACATCAGCTGTGTGTGTATGTCATGTTAATAAAGACGTATGAAAGCCATCGCTTGGAGAAAGACATGTTGCTAAACGAGAATTGACCATTTTACAGTTGTAGCACAAGTTACCTGGCCTAAGAATGGAAGTGAGGCTGCCGGTGACCCTGTTTTGACACTCCTTTCTGCTTTTCTAATGTTAATGTAGACTAATTAGAATTACAAAAGCCAAATTTAGCTGACAAAAGCAGTGAGGTCTGTATCAATACAAGGTCACCGTCAGCCTTGTAGCAGTTCATACATGTAGGCTAGGTCACTGAGCAAACAACTGTAAAATGGCCTATTCAACAACCCCATGGACACGCACACCATTTTCCTTGTGAGTTCTCCCAATTTTTTTTTTTCAGTGTTGAAGTGATCAGTCAAAGAATATGTTTATCTTGATTTACTGAAGGTTTTTACTATTATTCGTGAGCCCATACCAGCTAGTTTACTCCCTCTAACAGCAATGGTCTCATATCTGAGCTGCACCCATGATTTTGAGCCAAATATTTCGGCAAAAAGATGTGGCTTATACACAAGTTTTTATGGTAAATGAATATTACCGGTACATTAATGTTGGTGGATTTAAAGCACATTCTAGAAAAGAACAGCTATTTGGTCTATTCTACTGATTAAATTAACAGTCTTGTGAACTCCAATTAAATAAAAAATATTTTAGTTTAGCAAAGAGGGGAAAACTGTATTGGAGACAAAAAAATCCATTGAAGCAGGGAGAAACAACAAAATCATTAAGCATGATGTTAAGTCTAGGGGAAAAAAACACAACAGTAACACATTGATAGAAGGTACACACTCTGGTGAACCTTGCCACAACAAAATAAATTAATGCAAATGTTATGCATAGCACAGTTACTGTAGCAAAGATAATGAGATTATTCTGGCTTGCTAATGGGCATTGTATGCATTTTTTTAAAGTGGTCAGTGATAAATAAAGGTTAACCAATTTTCACCTCTTGGGAGGTGTAAATAATAATACAGAACATCAACCGGTTCATGCTTCAATACTGATGTAAATTATATAGGTTTAGTTTACGAGAGAGTAATTAATAAGAGTACTTTAAGTACATTTTAGCCTAACGTAAATCACGATTTTTAGCTTCTAAATTCGAAGTAGCTACTGCAATTGAATAGTTCTTTCTTGAAGACAATATTTCGGACTAAAGTTGCATAATTTCTTTAATACGAACTTTTAATACGAACTACTTGTTTGAGTCGACATGCATTACGTAAGAATATTAACAATGACGTTAAGCTAATGTGTTCATATGGTTTCATGATTATATTTCCGTTAACTTTCGTGTCAATCGAATTTAATTTGAAATTTTTCAAAGTCACGAAACATATCTTTTACATCAAAGTCACCTCTCTAAAAAAACCCTCTTTCAGACATCGGTTAAATTTCGTTGAGATTAAAGCAAAAGTTTACTAGCCAGAGTGAAGGGCGGGCAGAACTTTCACTCTTACCAGCTGTAGATATTTTCTTCCAAGGGCGTCTAGCTTGGTTTCAGGATCTTCCATATCCTCAAAAGACTTCAAAAGTGACCCTATAAGAAGAGGTACTAATCGGCTCAGAAGTGGACAAATCAATAATTGTTAAGCTTAAATTCCATTGCCAACGAGCGCGGTTTACAATAATGCATAATCGTGAAAGTTACTGACAAAAATAAAAATATGACTCACTGAGTTTCTGTTCTTCTCCTTTCATCTTCTTATTAGTTTTCACTGCCTTTCCTTCACTCTTTTTTGCGGTGCTTTCCGTGGTCTTGGGTACTACTTCACTGATTTGTTCCTTAGAAGAGGATGTTGTATCTGCAATATCGACTTCCGCCGGAGGAATCGAGGCCTCCAAGTGAGAGTCGCCGTTCTAGAATCACAAAAAAAGAATGTCACTCTACCATGATTTGCAAAATGTGCGTACGAATGGATAGAACAGTGTCTTCAGATCCTACCTGGCTAGGTTCTGTTGGCATAATTACAGTATCTGCAGCAGAATTCATAATCAAACTTTGAGCATTTCTCAGGCACAACTTTCGATTGAAATTTGTGCTTGAGCCTTCATAACTCTAGCAAGCGGTAACATATTAGTCCCAGGACTTCAACAATCTCGTACCCAGAGTCCTTGGGCTTTTTGGTCAGCGGAGCGCCCGGAAAGACTTTGGGATAATGAAGATGATGAAGATGTACTTTCTCCCAATTTGTTGTGTGACCACAGGCAACCCAGGCTCAATGTGTGTGCCACATAATTAAATATAGAGAACATATGAGGCGAAGTTTAGGTCTGGAAATTTGCAAGAAAATGGAAATAAAAATCGATGAAACTTACCATGTGGTGAGCTGTTGTTGTCTTTAATCAGTCCAGGATTGTTATCAATTTTGATAACCGTGTTACGTCACAACATGGCGGCCATTGCAGAAATCGGAGGATTTTGTATACACTTCACTTTATTCGTTTTTTGTTCGAAACTAGTTGGGTTATCTAGCCTAAATTCTATTCGATATGGACAACAAAGGAACATTCTTCGCCTTTGTCAAAGATGGCGGTGGCAGAGCGGGTTGAACGGTTGGAAATGTTAACTGTAAAGTGGGACAGTGCATGAAATTTGATCCCAAAGTCAGGTACGTTTTCCACTTTGTCGTTAGATTAAAGGCACTTGTAGATTTTTCCAGCATTTGCAAAAAAAATGTCGATATCTTCAAGTCTTTTACTTGACTTTTCACGTGTTTTTGCTGTTGTGCACGATCTATTAAAAATGTGCAAGGGGGTATTTTGATTTGCGATGTGCTGTTAATAATGGCGCCCATATTTGATTGATTTATTCCTACAAACCTAGGCGTTGAGATGGCGGATGCTGATGCCCACAGGAAAAAAAAATGGCAAACTTGTGTAGATTTTGTGGCTCTACAGCGTCGAAAAAGACTGAAAGGCCTAAAAATAAATTCAAGGATGATTTTGAACGATATTTTGGTATCAATTCTGAAAAGTGCAGTGGAAGGCTTAACGCTTTAGTGACACAAGAACGATGCCTGACAAAAAAATGATGGCCGTTGATCCCCTGTAAAGTGTAGCAAAACACAACTTTAGTTCCTTTAGTTGGATCCAACCTCGTTATGCATTCAATTGCACGCAGCAGAATGGCAGTGGATATTTATGGAAAACTTCATCCGGGTCGTCAGTATAACATTATGAAATCCTGGTTAAATGGTTCCCTGCTATGCCGGAAGGAGACATTCTAACTGCCATAGATAATGACCAGGTTTTGTTAAAGAAGTGGACTGGGTGCAAAGATAAGCATGCTGCATCTTGACATATGTGTGTTATACAGAGGTTGGTACCAATGCATGATGCAGTGTTGCAAAGAGATGAGAAGCTTGCACCAAGGTAATGCAAATGCCACAATTTATAATTTATGAATCCTACCACCTACATTTTGTGATTTTGAATATTTTTTGCAAGTCTCTTCTCTGTTTAAATTGTCCATTATGGGGACTATTTTAATCATTACCAAATCCCCAAATTGTTAGGACTGAAGAGTGACTGAAATGCATGAAGAAACCATTCTTTATCTATTAGCTGTGTTAATAAACATAAAATGTTTTTTTTTTCCTTTTTGTTTATCAACATTAACATTTTGTACAATTATGCAGTAGCTTAATTAAACCTGACAACTGTTTTTTAGAAAAAGCCTTGAGATTTATTTAGCAGGATTTTTTCTTCAATGTGTAGTTCCATAAAATGTCCATTCCTCCCCCACAAAAGGTGCATTTTGACACCCCTTCACCAATCTGGAAATTCTAATGAGGTTTCTTTGAGTGTTTTGGTCTTTCTGCACCCTTCCTTTCCCTGGAATTTGAAATCCTTTGTGTGTGTGTGTGTGTGTGTATATGGAGATTTTTTTTAGTACGGAGTCTATGGATTTTCAACTTTGCTTGTAAATTGAACAAAATATATTTTGATGAAAGATTGTGGACCAGATTTTCTTCACATTGACAGCTTTTTAATGGGGACTGCCTTTCATAATTATAAAATCCCTTTTATAAGGAAGATATCTGTTTACAAACATTGACATCAAATTTCTTTTGATATTTAAAAAAGCCAACCACCGAACAAAAGAACCCTTTGTTTCGGCATCCAATAAGGCTCCAGTTGGCACATTAATATTAATACGTGATGTCATTGATATCCTCACTATATAGCAAGCTGAGCTAGAGTCAATTGCCTGAAAGAGGAGGGGTGGGCTGACTGTTTTCATAATCAACTAACACATTTGACAACATATGTACTTGCATACTCTTATTTTAATTGAGTGGTTTAATTTTAATTGAACAGTTTTATTAATGTTGTTACTTGATCATACTTATTTTAAAATTCATTAACAGTAAATGGCCCAAAAGATTGGAAGAAGCAAAGACTGAAACAGCATCTCCTAGATGATTTCTCTGTCACATCTGATGATGTCATGCTATTGCATAAAGAGGCAAGTAAAGAAAGATTGTCATTGACAAAATATAATAAATATTATAAAACTTAAAACACTTTGTACATGTAAGAAACACCAACACAGTATCACAGGGCTGGTAACTAAGAGGGTACTTCATTTGGCTAAATCCCCGAATACAGTGGATGTTTAATTGTTTAAATTGTTGTTTTGGTCATTTTATGATTTGGAGTTTTGGTGTATTAATTCATCGAATGTGGTTTCTTGCATCTTCATTATTTCGTTTTCATTAAGAGGACTCTCATTTCTATCTTATTTACACTTTTTTTTTAATTTGGTTGAATGATGTGTTTCTGTCTAAAGTTTAGTACGTTCTAGAGAAATTAATACTAAAGCCCATTTGAAAGTATCATACAAAAAAATGATCCTTGAAATTTTGCTCGAAGTTGTGCAAAGACGTGCTACAAACACGTTCGTACGGTAACATGTTTTTGGTATTTAAGCCGTACACACACATACAGTGAGTCATTTCAGCGGCTTTGGCAATATTAATGTCGTAACGTGTAAATAAAACGTAATTTTCCCCTTCGTTGGACCATCGCTTCCTGTGCATTCGGCACTGAATTTAAGAGCCGTTTCAAAAACGAAATTATTTACTTACTTTTCTTGTTTCATTTTTATTTTATACAGAATGCCCCAGCTTCGCCTCCCAAGAAAAAGAAGCCGACTGATGACTGATGAAAATATCATGCCCAGTGTCGAAGAATAAACAGTGCATTTTAGCTTAACTGTTGTCGTCTCCTTTACTGTGTTATTTCACTCGGAACAGTTGTTAGATTAGGTATTGAAAATAATGCCTCGAAATAACTTTTCCCAAACATTCCACATTCTATGCATTTCACTGTCATATAAGCATTGAAAATTCCTTCCTCTTTGCCCCTATCGTCCGCCATATTGAATTTTCACGCAGTTGGTGATCAATAATGTCACGTGGACGAGAATTTGAACAGTGATTGGCTAATGGTTTGTTTTGGTAGTGGTTATCAAAATTGATAACAATCTACGTACACGAAGTTTTGGGAAAAATGGTCCCCGTTCACCTTCCTTCATAGTATAGTGACAAGGTAGGAGACGGAAGCCAGCGTAGGGACTCCGATCGACCCAAAACAAGCGCGATTTTTTTCGTGAAAATCGAATCCAGTCGCTAAATGAACACGCCAGGCTCGTGGAACATGAATTTCTCTAAACCATGAATCCACTGAAGCATCTCCAGGTAGCAACGCGAAGCCACCAGACTCCATAAAACTTGTAAGTTAACCTGCTAAAATGGCGGCCAGAAAGCGTTGTCCTCGCAAAGTGTCCAATTCAAAATGGCACTGAACTCGGGACGCCTGGTGACGAGGGGAATATCTTGTTCTGGAGGGAGGGAGTCCCAAATTGCTCAGTGAGTTTTGTTTTTAGCAATTTGGGACTCCCCTCCCTCCAGAACTTATTATACTCGTCACCAGGCGTCCAGAGTTCAGTGCCATTTTGAATTGGTTTTAGATCACACAGATCACAGGGTCTTCGTTTTAGATCAATGGGTTTTAGGTCTTAGGTCTTCGTTTTTGGGTCTTCCTTTTAGGAACACCCAACCTTTAAATCCTGAGTCATCAACGAAAAAGGTAAATGCGAGATTTCGAGCTTCCTGTCCTGTACTTCATATGAACTTAGACGGGGAAAAACTTGAAAATTTGTTTTTGCGAGGGTAGTCAATCACCGAATCCGAAAAAAACGGGTAAAAACCGATTAAATTCACCGATTACAGGAATTTCGTTGATTTGCCGACTCTTTTTTTAACCTTAAAAAAATGATAGAGTCGAAATTCTAAGAAAAACCACACATATATCGTGTTTTAGTGGGAAAAAATTTCATTTAAATTTCATCCTTTCCAGTTTTCATTCTACAATTGAGATTTTAAATTTCTTTACAGCCGAAATTTAAGACAGTAGATGTCTCCTGAATATATCCATTGTATATCTACTCTTCCTGACAGAGTTAAATTTGTCGTTTATGTCTGCGCCGAGTTTTCCCGTTTAACTAAGTCTGAAGCGAAGTGATTTTCACTTGAGTGCCGAAAAGAGTTTGTTTTTGCACGACTTCACTTATCTATTGGCTTACAACCTTTGTGCTACACTGTTTCTTAATTCCAATCATAGGCAAACGAATTGAAGTACCAATATGTAACTTAATTAATACTCGCTTGCGTTTTCCTGTGCTAAGCGCCAGCGACCTGTTTAATGTCTTTTTATACGTATTTAATTCCCTTCGTGGTGAAATAATCTCTTTACAATTTCCATATGAATTATCACTCCACTAAATCGTCCCTTGAAGACGGTTTCAGGCTTTTAAAGCAGGGTTAAAATCAAATGTTCAACTGTCACTCGAAGCGATCCGACGATCGATCAAAGCTCTTCTCACGTGACGCTCTTCCCGCCACAAGTAACTTATGGTAATTTATGTCATAAATCTATATCTATCAACATGTACTGAAAAAAAAAACGACATGCCTTATTATATGGACGGGAGTTTTTTAGTCGGAACTAAAACACTCGTGGGATCAATACGACCACGACATGATCCAGGGACCGAGTGGTTATATTCTTTGATTGCACTCACGTGATAAGACGGCCATGTTGGTGCCAGAACAATAGATGGTTTTCAATCACGTGATGAGACGGCAAAGTTAGTGCACAAAACAATAGCAAATTATGGCTCATGTTTTGCATTATAATAGAGTCAAAATTCCCAAAAGACCTTTTCTCTATTGTTCAAATACCCAAAAGACTTTGTCGCTATTGTTCTTTCCACTGACATGGCCGCCGTGGCGTCTGGTACAATCAAAGAATAGGTAAAACTTGTTTCCAATCTCAAAGTGCCCTGGGACGTGAGGGGCCTGGGGTGGCGGTAGGGGGTGAAGGGTACAATAGCTGAAACAACCCAAACCTTTACAAAAATGCTAACCTAGGCCTAAACAATATGCTTTAGATAATGTTTAGGCCTAAGGTTAGCATTTTTGTATGGGTTTGGGTTGCAAAAATAACAAACAAACTGCGGTTATCATGAAACTTAACGAGATAACGCATGTTGTAAAACTTTTTATGAACTTGACGTTTCGTATGCTCCAACATACATCTTCAGAAGTAACGGTTACCTAAAGTACAATTGAATTTAAACATGAAGACTAATACCAAATAAGGAAAGCAATGACAATGAAAATAAACAGACCTAGTTAAATCTGCTTGAAAAAATATAAATGGCTAGTAGAGAAGAAGTTTCTCACTGCCAACATTTTCATTAAGCGCTGGTTTTAACTCGCGAATCAACAAGGTTTCCTTAATTTTACAATGTATATCAGACTGTCCAGTGGCTAAAATGTGAAAGTGAAAAGTCACTGCTTACGAGCCAGAAGACCCATCAGGCCGGCGCTTATCTCCGGTTTCCGAAAATGTCAAAGGGATACCATTTAATCCTGTGGCCCGGCTGTTTGGGTTGTTTCAGTTTTATTGATCCAGGCCCCTCACGTCCAAGGGCACTTTGAGATATGGAAACAAGTCTTTACCCAAAGAATAGGCCATTTTCGAAATATCAATATTCAGCTTGATAGTGAGGCAGAGTGGACAGAAACACTAGAAACAAGTTACAATGAATGTGAAAGATATTAGCATATCATCCACTTTTCTTTGTCGTTGTCCTATAAACATCTCTTTCAAGCTGAATTTTAATATATATCAAAAATGGCCTATTGAGCAACGACATCATGACGATTCCCTATTTTTCCAGCTTTCTTTTGTTTGTATTAATACCCAGTATTTGTATTAAAGCCTGCTTTTCAATCTCTACCATGCATGTACATTTATTATCCATAAAATGAAAAATACACGTTAGTTTCCCAGTTAGCTCGAAGATATAAATTTTATCGTGGTCAACTGTATCGAAGGCTGCGCTGAGATCTAAAAGAACAGGTAGCGTGAAGTGTTGTTTGTTCATGTTCTCCTTGTAAGAACTTTGTCCTTGCTACTCAAACAAAAGATCATATCTTCTCGCTAGTGTAATATCCTCCATTTTTACCTCACTCCGCCTGAAATATCGACAAGAACTAGACACCATCTCAATCAATTTTCACAACTTCGACGCACTAAAATAAAAGTAAAGTACTCTAAAATACGATTAAAATGAGGTGACTCGACCAACATTTCGCTCTTCGAGCCTCTTTACTCGTTCGTCATATAAAAAATGTCAAAAGCCTGAAAAGTGCTTTACTGTTATATGATCCGGTATATGTTCCGGTGCAGTTTCCCAGTGCGTCGCAGCAGCTTCACAGTTTTTCTGAAGACATCTCTAAAATACAGAATTATACATGAAAGCTATATTTGAACAGCGGAGAGAATGCTATGCCTTAAAATGATCATTATAGATTTTGAGTGCTCCTTTAGCAGAAGCAGCAGAAGCGGAATGAAAGCTTGAAAAAATTTTGGCTTCTAGTTAAAGTTCTGCTAAACCATTTGATAGAGTTATTCGGATATTTTTTTGGGTCGTTTCTCCAGCAAAGAAAAACTTCGTAATTTCTCCCCCTGCGTAGCCTTTTCACAATGATCTCTGTAAAATCTATCTTTTTTTGGAAAACAATTCACGGACGGCTCGTAGACTGTTCCCTTCTGCGTCTGGATCACTTTCTCTTCTCCTTTGATCACAGAGATTTCCGTTCTTATGAATCCACTAATGTCCTCATTTAGGTTCCTTTAAAGTCTTTGATTGTGGACCGCAAACTACTCATCTTTCCACTGTTCTTATTTCTGGGAATTTCTTTTAAGTAATTGGCATGGGGAAGAAATATTTCTTGAAGACGCTACAGGAGGCTCATTCTTTCCCCAGGAAAGTTTTGGTTGTTCTCCTAGAAGATCAAATTTTAAATTAGGCAGATCGAGGCGCGTGTTATTCGACGAGTACTTAGGAGAGAACATGGGTGCGTTGGACGAGACGGGCGTTCTTTCTGACTTAACAAAAGGAGCATTTATCTTGCTTCCAAAATCTGTAATCGGACAAAACTCCATTTCTGAAGACTGTCTACCATTCCGTTTCGTACTGACACTCCATTTAGCTCTGTGCTTAATCGCGACTTTGCTCTTACGTTCAAAATTTGCCGTTGTTTTTTCCCGACTTCCACAATTATCCCTGTCAATGGAACTAAATTCCCCAAAAATTCGGTCGTTCTTGATTTCATTCTTTGGAACTCTACGAGGCGTTGCTGAAAAAATAATTGGTAATTTACCAAGGCTAGATTTGGCCCGTTTGTTTGCCAAGACATGGCCGTCAGCCGCAAGGAACGACGTGGGAGTTCTGGCAACCTCTAGAAATGCCGCAGGATTTCTTCTATCGTTTCGCTTGCTAGTGATCGTTCGCTGGAAATCCAAATTTTCCATGCGGACATTTCCTTTTAAGCCATTGCAGCGTGACCATCCTTCGTCTTCATTTGATACATCAATTCCCGTGTCTGGGAAATCTGATTCTTGATCGGCAAAACCAATATGCAGCTCCTCAAGTGACAACAACGAATTCATAGTTTCTACGGTCTTTAATAACTATCGAATTGACTTTTAGTAGAGTCTTTATAAACTTCAATGGTATAGGCTGATTCTACTGCGGCAATAGCAGTTTGGCCAACGCCTTACAGTGAACTAACATATTTGGCATCGCGTGTCTGGTAAATTACTTCCAAGAGAAAAGGCAGTCATCAAATGTTAACACAAACAATGGAATTTGCATACCGAGGATTTTCAGCCAACACCTGCTCTTAAGGAGCCAATATTAAAGGGAATAAAGTAATTTTGTCAACCTTACAGGTGCTGGTGGATTTAAGGAGTTTAGAACCCGACCCAAGGGATGATTACGAGTATGTTTATGTTTCAGGTAGCTTTAAGCTTAAAGGATACAATAACCCCTTGCTGATCTCATGACATATGAACTTTTGATCTGATGACATATGAAAAATTTTGCATTTGTTTTCATGGTTTTTAAAATAAAACCATGACAGGCGGTCGTTTCTTCTCTCTGATTAGCCGACACTAGGGCAAAAATCTATGCTATATATAACTGATCTATTTCTTTAAAACTACCAAATTTTAATGTGAAACGTGATTTAATCAAAAAACAGCTAACCTCAAAATTCTTTGTTCCCTTAAACAAATTTTAGCACCATGCAATTATATTTTCACCTTGAATTCTCAATTGCGATTTCGGACTTTCCCAGACCGCCCAACTTCGCTTACCACGGCTAAGCCAAGGAGAGACCCCAAATTGCTTTGTGCTCATGCTTTTTCGCAATTTCTTCATTGCAAAGCAGTTTGCAACGTCAACTTAGGAGGAATAGACTTTCCCTGGCAGTGACATCACGCTTCATGTCCTCACTTACCTTGACTTTCCACGAAATACTTGCTTTGAGGTGGCTCAAACCGGTTTCAACATTAACAATATGGAACAATTTAGAAGGATTAACTTTACAGCAACGTTAAAGTTATGGTACCTTATGAAACACGTACCAATAATTGCTTAACAAGATGCACATATTAATGTGACGCAACCAAAAGGGCCATCTAAAAACGTTCTATATCGGAAGTTATGTTTAAGCATTTATATCTATTCACTTTTGAAGACAGAATATGTGGTGTTTTTGTGGGTAAGTCGCGTCACATTTTAGAGATACGTCACATTAATGAGTGCATCTTGTTAAGCATTTATTTGTTTCATTTGGTATCATAATATTGGCGTAAAGTGAAACAGTTTGGTAGATTCAATCCTTCCAAATAGTGCAGTTCGTTGAAAGTGTTAAACTGGCTTGAGCCTCCTTCGTTGAACCACTTACCGTGACCATGCACGATCTTTTGTCCTTAGTTTTTGATTAGCTGTCTTTTAGATGTCTTTTGGTTTCTGCATGGTTAGGGCCGAAACAGGGGAGGATCCAGGATTTTTCTTGGGGAAGAGGGGGTGGGGGGGGGGGGGAAGGGGAAGGGGGGCACCACTAAGGAATGGCGTAGCTGATTGGTGACATTTTTTTTGCAGAATACCAGTTGCATTAGAAAGCCGCAAGTCTTCTCGGGGGTGGGGGGGGGGCACACCCCCTGCACCCTCCCCCTAGATCCGCCCCTGCGAAACAGCGAACAAAAAAATAAAACAAAGAAACTTGTCGAGATTAATAACCATTTCCATGTATTAACTTTGGAAGGTTTTACGGTGCATTAGAAGCAAAATTATGAAATGAAAACGGCAAAATGTGTTATGGTTGAAGAGATTTATCCAAGCAGAGAAATCTCTGAGGTTAGGTGCACTTTAAGTGTTTTGGTGTTGAACCCTTTGAATCCCAGGAGGGATCAGTACGTAAATTCTCATCACAATTTCAATGAAATGGCAGTCAGACAGGTATTGAGAATATGAACAGTTTGTATTGTTATCAGCGTTTGAGGTGTGATCTTGATATAACACCAAATTCTCATGACTACCCAACAAAGAAATCTACGGAACTAGTTAGGAGAATAAACGATCCGATCTTGGGAATGAAAGGGTTAAAGTCATTGGGCAAGGTACGGCCGCCTCCTCTCTTTGGTTCCGTTCCGTACAAGTGTCATTTCAGACTAACTCCATCCCAAGTGGCAATTTTTTTTTCGAAATCGTGTAAGGTAAACTACATTGATCAGAGAAAATTTTCATAGATAACACCCCCTCCCTACTACCAGAAAAAATGAAACGGGTTGTGAAATTCTTGCGCAATAATTGTTCAAACTTTAATTAGAACAGACAAAATGGATGTATCAGAACTTTTTTTAAAAAACATTTTTCATTCTAAAGGTAAGCAAAACAAACTTGATAATTTATGTTTGATTAGTATCCAAAAATATCTCTCTCTCCAATATCAGTATATTACTAGCAAAGTTGCATCCTGGGCCCGGTTGTTCGAAAGCCGATTAACTTAATCCAGGATTAGCGTAAACTTTGGGTGCCTTTTTTTAACTTTTGGGTGAAAGCTTCTTTTAGTTATTTTTTGGTTTTCAAGCTTGGCTTCGTCTAATGTAAAATTTTGCCAAATATCAGCGTTGTACAACATTTGGGAGTAGAGAAATAAACTCCTTGGTTAATTTTTAATCTGGGATTAGCGTTAATCGGCTTTCGAACAACCGGGCCCTGATTATGTACAAAAATAATTTATTTCAAAGGTCAGCAAAATCCAACTATTTATACACCTGATTCCAAAATGGCCACCATTGTAGTATACTAGCAAATTAGCCCTTGCTGCGTCGTTCAAGGTTACCGGTAAATATTCTTTTGCATTTTAAATTTAATAACGGGGCAAAAAGGGCTAATTTGTGAGCAAACAAACGAATACTAAAAAGACGGCCATTTTGGCCAGGAATAAGGTGTATATTATGTTTTCTTAAATCCAGCCTGAGTGCTTTCGTCAATTAAGATACAAAACGACAGTACGATGACGTCATAAATTGAAATGATTTCACATTCTTTTCTCATCAGTCGAAAAACAAAGATTACATATGCATCACGGCGAAGGAGTTACAAGTCCAATTCACACAACACAGGAGCAGGTCCTTGCAGCAATTTGTTCCAGTCCCCGGCGGTACTCCGGGCTGCGTAGACTTGAAACTACCTCGTCTGTTTTGATACAACAGGCCCTAGATATTCAAAGGCTGCACAACTTTATCCGGTGGATAAGTCACGGTCTCAGTTTCAATATGTGCAAAGACTTCAATATTTGCTCATGTCACCGTGAATATGCACACTGTAAGCACATCTAAGTAAAGGGGAGCGCGAAAACCTTGGTCAACGCCTTTTAAACGTGGACTATATTTTACACTCCTGATAGTGACTTATCCTTTGAACAACTGGAGCCAGACGGATAAGCCATTTGAGACGACCTTGAGAAAACATTTCTAGGGAATTGCAACCACATGCAAACCAGCGTCCTCACGGCTGTATCACTTCGCCGCCTTCAATTAAAGCGAAAACACTTCCGGTTGCAGTCCAACGCCCTAAAACGCATGTTCTTGCCGTTTAGTGACACCTTGTTCAGACCAGTCATATTTTTTCTAGAGCTGCAGTGATGGAATTTTCGAGAACTGAGATCCACTGATATTTCTGTTCCCATGAGTGCGTTTGACAAAGCCACAGCCTCTTTGGCGATATAATGGTAAAAGCGTTTTTCACATCTGAAAAAGCAAGTTTCCACGAATTAATTTACGATAATATCCGTTGATTTAAACGCTAGATATGCTTATTCGAGGGCACTCATTGGGGACACTATTTAGTGGCAATAATCAGATGTGTTTTAAGGTGACTGCGCAATGCAGATATGAGCTATGCTGTCAGTCGTTATTTGACTCTGTAGCTGCGTGATGCAGCTCCATTCAAAGACCCGCCATAAGAGTCTCCAGTAGCTCAGTGGTTAGAGCATTCGACTAGATCATGGAGGGTCGCCAGTTCGAATCCCATCTGAGGCTCGGATTTTTCCGAGTTCCCAGTGGGTTCTATCAACATTTCATTTCATAGGTGTAATACTGATGTGGTAATGCTAAATAGAATAAATTACATCCCGCACTTATCACGTGCAGTCTGATGGTGGTTTACAATTATTATTCTGAATTCCACAAATTCTCTGAGAGATAGACCACCAACACCGGGGGCCCCCTCCCCCTATTCTTCACGAATACTGTGTGGGTTCTTTAACGTCCCACAGTGTTAAATATCAAGAAGGGTTGGGAGACTGGGCCTACGGTTTATAGCCGAGCGCGCGCCTGCGGAGCACCATGGATGAGATTTTTGGGGAAATCTATCCATGGTTATGACGCCAGCGTACGCGTGTTAGCTTTTATGTGACAAATAAAAGTTGTCAAATACGAAAATTTGCTCTTGTAAACGACTCGTCACATAAAATGTGACAAATTCACGCCTCTTAGTGTGAGGGCCATTTTAGAACGACCAGACAACCTCGCCTTGTTTCTGCTTTTTTCTGATGCTGTCCAAAGGCATTGATGACCCACTTAACTGCGAATTGTCAACAATTATTTGTTGCGCTATATACACGATCAAATATATTTGCCACATAAGATTGTCACATAAAAATTGCTTGTGTAAACGGGGCTTAAGTTAACCTGGCTTGAACCTGCGATTCAATCAAAACCAGTACCTGGTCAGCGTTCAACTTAAAAAAAAATCTAGCTGACTTCGATGATCTTTGAACTTGAGCTCACGATATAGTCATGTGATACTGGTCGGCAGATACCTTGCTTTGACAGGTGTCAATTAACCATAACATGGATGTGCAATATCAAAGATAATCCTGCCAAAAAACACGGGTTGCACCAGAGTTTCACATTGGCATACATGGAGGGGTGGACGTACGATCGTGCGGTGACCAAAACCAACTCTTCTCGCAGAGATGGGTTATTATATTTTCTTATCAATGGTGCTCCGCTCCCCTGGAAAGGCAGCACATGCTCCTCCCTTATTTTTAAGACCCTGAGTGTTAGTCCGACCGCGGTTTTAAACCAGCGGTATACCGCAAGAAAGTCAACCAACGGAGCCACCGGTCGCGGTGAGAGACTGAGAGTGGTTCCGGTCAGTGGAAAACCGGAGTACCCGGAGAAAAATTTCTTGAAGGGATAGTGAGGACTAAAAAACTCAACCCACACATTGCTTAAGGCAATAGGCCACTTCGGAAAATACCATAATAATCTTTGTTTGTCCCCCCAGATTTTGCATAAGCATTGTTGCCAGTTTCTCTTGGGACTTACAATGGTCCCAAGAGAAAACAAAAACAATGCTTATCCTAAATTTGGGGGGACAAACAAAGAGTGTTATGGTATTTTCCGAAGTGGCCTACTGTGCTGACCGGTAGTAAGGGCGCTTGTCTTGAGACCCGGAGATCCCGGGTTCAACACCCGTTCTGACCACTTGTTGAATATTTGTTCCCGGTAGTTCCTGGTTCAACTTCTCAGCTGCATTTGCAAATGGAGTGTTTTCACGTGACGTGACGGCGGCCATGTTGGTGTTCCCAAACAATAGAAGGGCGGCCATGATGGTGTTTCTAACTAATCCTCCGGAAATTGAGCTCTATTATCATGTAAATGTTTTCTTTTGTTTCGATGGCAAAACAAGGTTACTGATCCCCGTGAGTGAAAGCACTAAAGCCAACTGGTTTGCCTCTGGCGGGTTGGGATTCTTAACAGCTGTTGCTGTTGTTGTTGTTGTTCTGTTCTGTCGTTTCGTTGATTGTGTTTCATTGGCCCTGAAAAGCCCCTATGGGAAGTGAACAATTAAGTATGTGTGTATGTTCCACTCTAGGTCCGGCACACAGGGCGAATGTATCCAGAATACTGAGAACATGTTGGCTATAACTCACAATAATTTAATCATACTTACATTTCGAATCAGCAAGATTTTCCACTTTTAATTTCTTCAATGACAAACAAGCTTTAAACCTGAGACAAAGACAAAACAGTTCGTTTACTTAAAGTGCCCCTAACCCCAAAATATCTTTTTCGCTAAAATGAATATTAGCACCTGTTCGAAACGCATTCCGGCTTTTTCCCCCCTTTTCTAACAAATCCTGCCTTTTATGGGCTTAAAAACTAAGCAAAAAACCAAGCATCTTTTGTTCACGACCAAGTCAGAAGGGGAATGGGTCTATTCCTGATTTGACGTCACAAACTGATCTACATTGCAGTAACTTTGTAAATATGCATGCAAAGTAGATTGTGACGTCAAATCAGGAGTAGACCCACTCCCCTTCTGACTCGGTCGTGAACAAAAGCTGCTTGGTTTTTCGCAAGTTTTGAAGCCTATAAAAAGGCAGGATTTCTTAGAAAAAGGAAAAAATGGCCGCAATGCGTTTCGAGCAGGTGCAAAGATTCATTTTAGCGAACAAAATATTTTGGGGTTAGGGGCACTTTAAATAACTCGTTTGTTACAAGAGATTATTTGATCGAATCACCAAGCTTCGCAATGTCCTAATTCAAAACATAAAGAAATGTGTGTCATTTACACAGAGCATTTTCATTAGGATACACTCCAAAGAGCCTCAAAACAATGATCACCGAAAGGACTAGTTCATATTAAACATAACATGTTGAAAAACTCAAATGTTCAACAAGTTGGCCATTTACAAAGAAATGAATTCGTTTGATCCCAGAGAATCCGCTTCCAAATCCAACTCACTAACCAATAAACCAGCACAAGAGAATACGGAGGAACAGCAAATCTCCCATATGTGGCCCTTTAATTTGTATGAAAATTGTTTGAAATCTATTATTTGTTCGTCGTCGTCGCCGCGGTGGGAATATTTGATGTGGTAATGCTAATGGCGTTTTATTAAAAACTGAACTACGAATATCCGATTTCCAGCATTTTCAATGGCTCGCCGGACGCAGGATATCGGTTCATATACCTGCTGTACCTAATATGGTCAAGGAACTTATCAGCAATAAAGCGAGTTGAAAAACATTTTTGCACCTAGGACAAAAATGGCCGACAAAAGCCGTTTTGGACCGGAATTGTCCGAGGCAAAAATCGATGCTCCAGTGCAATTAATGTTGATGCTGGAGTTTTTAACCACCTCGGCGCTAAGCACCTTAATTATAACCACCTCGGCGCTACGCGCCCCGTTGGTTATCTATCACTTCATATTCAACGCGCCCTCGTAGAATAATTGTTAAATATATCGCACATATCACATACAGTCCGATGGCGGTTTACAATTCTCTGGTTTACAAATTCTCTGAGAGATTGACCGTCGTCGTTGTCGTCATCATCAATTGATGTCAGTTTTTCATGCGTCTGTCCTGTTATTGATCATGAATTTCGTCATAACATTGTCAATAACAGCACAGACGCATGAAAAACTGACATCAATTTGTTTTTTTACAATAACAAAAAGGCAGAGGGGTCAAAATTAAGTCAAAACACGAGAAGAAAGCGAGACAAAAATGCGAGAAACTTTAATCTGACATTAGGAATATCGCGTCATTATCGCATAAATTATAAATTTATGTGCCTGTCCGCTTATTGGCAATAAAAATTAGCCAATGAGCGCGCGAGAATTTTTTGCAGTCATTGTAAAAAATCATATCGTTTATTTCTACGCGCTAAGGTTAAAAGCAAAATTCTTGTGGGGTGATGTTCTGTGTCACTGCCTGGTTATTTCAGTGACCACACTGGTTTGTTTGGTCAGTTAGAGGAGGTGGACCGTGTCATCATGCGCAACAGCAGGTAAAAATAATCTTGCCAGCAAGGCCGAATGTAAGTATCAATAGTCATCATGGGGAACAGGGGTTCACTCTCTTACCCCATATCCTCTTGACCAGCAGAGGTCGTGTAATCACTTTCCTTGCCCTGATCAAAAGCGCTCTATTGATAGCCGTCATGCACGTTGGACCTTTTCGCACGACCCCAAACAATTCAATAACAACAACATTTACAACAACGACGACAAGATCTTGGATTAAATTACATTCAGCAATTGGGTTTGACTTTACTAGACAGAAAAACATGCATGCTGAAATTAGTTACTGTATCACCGAATGATCTTACTTGTAGTTCTTTCGAACAAGTCTTTGAAAAGGAACGAACTTGAAAGTCAGTGTGGCCAACAGTAGGGCATCATTGAACAAAAACAAACCCAGATCCCCCACTTGCTGGTAAACTCTAAAACATCAGAACAAAAAAATTGTTTAGGACCAAGGTCGTTCCTGTGATCTTTCCGCAAGCTTTTTGTTCACCGCAAAGCTAACGTGCAATGCACTGAGAACGACGTTGGTTTAAAAACATTAAATATCTGACACTACAAACGTTTGGTAAGCGATAGCCGTGTTTGGACCTTGACTGAGCTGAAGTCAACTGGTTATATTTCCCAATTTTTAACCAGTAACAAGGTCTGTATCAATTAGCCGCGCGAGTACTGCATCGTTCAATGAGGAGTAATGAAATGCGAATAACAAACAAGAATTGTAACATAATGCAAAGGATTTCCATTGTAAAAAACCGCTAAAATGACAGCAGAAACTGAAATTAACTTAGAGATAAGAAGCAAACCCACATTAGTTTTATCTCAACGTGCGCATTTGCTTTTCAGAACGCCGGTCTTTCCTTATCCACCCTTGAACTAAAACTTCCAGCTCACGGACAGCTGACGATTCGGTCCTCGAAGCTGTCTTACCTTAATTCCGGTTTGACTTCTTTGCCGATGTTTGGAGTTGAAAGCAAGGTAACATCATCCTCTCGAATAAAATAACGACTTCTTTCTGCGAGAACCTTCAAAGCAAGAGAGAAATTTGGCAAAATGG
Source organism: Montipora capitata (assembly GCA_949126865.1). Lineage (NCBI taxonomy): Eukaryota > Metazoa > Cnidaria > Anthozoa > Scleractinia > Acroporidae > Montipora > Montipora capitata. Next base: position 7,138,181 of record OX421446.1, read on the forward strand.
ATTAACACGAAATTAAAAAAAAAAAAGAAAAAGAGAAGGAAAGGTCCAACGATAGAATGAAATATTCCACGAATTTTCTGGCATCAAAAGAGGATAACATCCACCGGCAACTCATGCGACGTTTTCTTACGTTTTATACAATTTACTGAGGAGATTGACATGCAATTCAGCAAGTAACAACATTTTGGTGCTTTGCATCAGATCTGGAGTGTTTAGGTCACAACACCGATTTCAAAATGGTTGGCCGTTGGGTGATTGTGTTGAGTACATCTCTTTAAAATTCTTTGAAATTTGAGAAATTTAAGAGCTTGCCTGATTGGTCGTCGATATCGCAACGAAAAAGAAAAAAAAGGGTTTTCGGTGAATGTTACCCCACGACAGGGCAGTTTTCATACGAGTAGGCAAAGTAGTTAAGCCACTGCAATCAGCTAAAAATCTCGCGACACTTTTTCACCAAGGAGAAGCAAAAAAAGAAAAAAAAAACCCGGCTTGTATTCGAGCATTGTCCGGCGCTTTAAGTTGGAATGATGCATAATTTCGAATTCTATATCATTGCGCTTTACGCGATCGTTAAAAGTAGGTTGCTTTACCGCGAAAATCAACTGAAAAACACATAAAGCTGGAATAAGACAATAGACATTAAATGTTCGGTTTATAAAATAACTAGTAAGAAAAACTTGCTCTAATCTTCTATCTACTTCACTACAAAGTAGATTCCCTGTCACGTGATCGGTCGAACGGCACTTAGAAACAGTATTTAGAAGAGCCAGAACTTACAGGACAGTTGACTATTCTCTTTTGTAAATCTTGTAGAAACTTCTCCCTCTCCAGGCGCTCCTTATACTTCAATGGATGAAAAGTACATCAAAGATAAGCTCAAATATTGGATCAGGTCACAGCCATTAGCAAACGAAAGGCACAAAAATATACAAGAGAAACAATGAAGCCTAATCCTAAACACTGCACACGAGAGCTGCATCCTATACCAGTCCGATGGTGGCTAGTTATAGTTAAGTAAATAGGTGGTTTTCATGCTATGTAATCGCGGTCACGTTGGTGGACGAAAACAACATATCTCTCTCATTAGCTTCATTTGTTTGTCCACCAACATTTGTACATCGTTCCTTCGTTATTACTCTCGATTACCAGCCGCTGTTTTGGGAAATGAGCCAGCGCTTACTACCGAAATCACGGCTGGACGCGTGAGGTGAGTCAGTGTTAATCTCCACCAATCAGGAAACTTGCCTGGTGCGCAAATCGAGCAGGTATAAATTATATTTTTTGGTTCAAATTGTGGCTGCGAAAGTATTCTTTGACCCGGTCTGTTCGAGCTTTGCAGTGCTTTTAAGGTGGGAAACATCCAAGATTTCGACAACGGAAAGTGTTCGAGAAACTGGAGAATGGTACTGTGTTGTTTTCTACCGTCTGAGTTCAGGGAGAACTTTATTAAATTTCTAGTTGGCGCCGAGAGCAAAATGCGGCTTTCAAATCCATTGCTATTGCAATTCCTCCTCAGACTCCGTTAATGAAAGAGCCAATAAAATTCCTCAAGATCAATTGAAATTATATTTTGAATTTAAGTCACAGACACAATCTATCGCTCACGCGTCCAGGTGTCTCTTCTCGGGGAGGATACCCGAA
>OX421446.1:7142321-7149821 GCA_949126865.1 Montipora capitata
AGTCCCGGGGGCTGTTTGTCTGTTTGTGATAGATACATTTGGGAGCTTAAACTGAATGGTTGAATGAATTTTAAGAGGTTTAAGGAAATGATAAAACTGAAGAAAATGATATGTGGAACAACAACAGACAGTTCTCTCCTCCCAAGAACAACAACCCAGGTTGGTAGGGGACTGCGTGGATGTCTCTATATACCGCCTTAAATTCTAATTTTGAAACTCCATTATTTTTCCCTATCTTACTACTCTTTTGAGAAATACTGTCTCCTTCTAAAAATACCTGAAATGTATAAAACACCCCAAAACATCGATTTGTGTAATAAGCATAGGGTTTTGGCACTGCTTAAAACGCGAACGAGATATGGGCCTTATTCGCACGGCGGCCATATTGCCCATAGACAACAGATTTCGTACCCCGCGCCTCGAGTTGAAATGTTTGGGAAAGAGTTTCGGTGAAGAAAAACAAAAGATTTCAATCCCTCGGGACTCAGCATGACCACCGTGTGATAAAGGCCCATTTCAAACGGCTCTCAGTTGTACTTCCTTTAAGCACGAGACGTTTTTTAAAAAGTACAGGAGAGTTTTAGACGCTCGCTTCGACCGTAAAGGGACTCCCTGCAAGACTAGGGTCGTTGACAAGCGGCGCTATGATGCAATCTTTTTGCGCTGTTACCTCGCGTGTGACTCGCGGTTCGCGCTCGCCTCACGATTGCTCTCACTAGCTTAAGGAGGCTCGAAAGGGTTTTTAGCTGAGCGCGCGCAAACATGAGTAATCTGATTATCGAATGTGTCAACATTGAAATATGGATTTTTTCCTCAACGGTTACTTCTGATGATGAATGTTGACACATTCGAAACGTAAAGTGTTTTTTGTTTTTAATTATGGTATTACTCATGTTTGCCACCGCTGTTTGCGTGTTATTTCTTTTAAAAGTGAAAGGCATATTTAAAAAAAAAAGATTTTTCCGTAAAACTGGCCTACGAATTTCTTTTAATTTTAAATATTTTAGAGATTATTTCTAACATTATCAGGCGACCCTGTAGGGGAAATTTTCACCGTCTCGTTGTTTTCAAAAAAGACAATTTATGCTGATTTTAAAGCTCAAAGAAATATCGTTGCCATGGTGACAGTATTTTGGAGGAAAATGTGACGTGAGAAATCTATGATGGGTCCTTAATACCCTGGCCAAATTTCGACTTGATATGATTAGGTTACCTAACTTTATTAAATTCTCAACCTCGGATAATGCAATTCTCGTGCTCTGATTGGTTCACTCAATCTCGGTTATCAGCTCATATACCTTAGTTTGACCATATATGGTAAATGATTCCGCTAAACATTGCTAAGCTAATTTTTTTTACGCCAGAAATCGAAATTTCTCTTGGTATAAAGCACAAGAAAACGTTTTTGGGGAAAGTTTAGATCAATTTCGAAGCTTAGAAGTACGCAAAAAGGTAAGAAATGTTTTTGTGATGAGCCTGCGTCTGTCTGACCACCAGGTATTACACAACATCGCATCTTCATCAAGTTTTTTCGATTTCGCTAAGATTTTCTCCCTTTTTTCGCTCGTATTTCGTACTTCCAAACTTTCGGAGTTTAAGGAATTTAATAACTTAAAAACAATTATTCCATTCGCGCTTGTTGGATATGAGACTGGTTATAGCCAACTCGGCGCTACGCGCCTCGTTGGCTATTTACCATCTCACATCCAACGCGCGCTCATGGAATAATTGTTAAATATCCAAGGACAGAATACGTTTATTTGTTTGAAAAAAAGGAGAAACTATTTCGAGCCTCCTAAGCCTGTTAGTCACGCTATCGACAGCCCGACGAAGATGCTAAGATGATGAGGCCTAACAGGCCAAACTACTATAGCTATCCACAGTTTCCACCACCCGGGTGATAAGGCTGAATGCATGCGCGAGATACTGGCGTGTCGCCTTTCGTTCAATTGATGAGTTTGACAGTCTGAAAAGGCCCAAACTTCCGTGCTGCATTCAAAATGCACCGAGCACACGCGCTTGTTCGTGAATAAAATCCCTTCGGTTCTCGTCGTATCAGTCCTCTTGGTATTTTGAAGCCATCAAAGGGGGATACTTTATCCTCTATCCTTCAATTTTTTAATTATCCTATTAACATTTTTGTTTACACGGACCCATAAGCTATATTAGCTTTAAAACCTACCGTGTTTAAATAAAAGATGTTGTTGTTGTTGCAATCAGGCGGTCTTTTCCTTCGTGCACTATCTAAAGGAAAGAACGCCTGATCGAAGGTTAGGGATAATTTAACAGCGACATCTTCGAGTCCGGCTAACGAGTATTTGCTGATCCGAAGAAAGAAGAGAATTGAGACTTTAAGTCGCAGCATCAGCTTACCTCATCATTTTTGTATTTGGCTGTTTTTCGTGGCGTCCAAGAAATGAGCGAAACTGCGGATTCTGTTCTTTACACTGTTGATGAAAAACACAGAATATTTTATATGAGGACAAAAATATCGTCGACTTCATGATAACGAGGATATTATATTAATAATTGATTAAGTAGATTATGATTAAAATGATGACGTCTAATGATAGCGATAACGAATGATGATGTAGCTGTTGTGAAGAGCAAGATGATACCAGTATCAAACATGTATCCTTGGCCAAAAGAAACAGCTGAAAAAGCATATCTGACATTAGTATGTACCACACAAGTGAATCGTACTTTTCGCGCATTCTGATTGCCTAGCTTGGGGATGAATAGCAGGTGCTTTTCACCTCGACTGATAAAACGAAAAAGAAAAACAAAAAACAAAGTGGCCTCCCGTTTCACTTCGGTTACCGAGAAGCAGATTTGATCGATAAACTCGGCTGATTATTCAACTTGAGTGGCATATACCCCAAACAATTATTCACCTCAGTGTCGGTGAATAGTGGAAGATATTTCCCGAGACGTTCGTCGATAACTGTTAAATTATTGGTCAGCATCGTCACTCACCCGTTCCAGCGTTTGGAGGATAACAGGATAGTTATTGAGAAAGTTCGTGTAAGCTCGAAGCTGTGATGTAAAATTAAGAAAAATATCTCCTAGCATCTGAAACGGAGAGAAAAAAAATACATCAACATTTCTGGTCTTCGATACGGATTAAACTGTGACACGTAAAGGAGATGGAATGAACGCGAAAAACTTACGAGTAGCACCAATTTTTACTATATGACCAACTCCAAATGATGAACCGAATCCCGCCCTGTGATTGGATACCCGAGCGGAGCTTTCTTGCCCGCTCGGGATTTCTCGTTTGGTCCCGCAAGATCAAAGATCATTTTTTGGTGTTTTATCCCACATAATAAATCCCTTATCGACCAAGTTTGTTCGGTGAAGTTGGTTGGATATTGTCCTTGTTCTTTTATTGCGTGTTTATGGACCTCGACTTTGCTTCGTCGCAAAAAAAGAACTTGGCCAATATCCAGCCATCTTGACCTCACGCTTGGTCAATAGCCCATACATATTGTCGTCGACGTCGCCGTCGCAGATCTTAAAGCCCCTTTTAGGCAAGGATAACGGCAACGTCAACGGGATCAGGGGCCCGTTTCTCGAAGGTCCCGAAACTTTACGGGCCATTTTCGGGTGTCACTTTCCCTTTGTATCTCAAGAACGGAGAGGATTTAAGGCGTCAAACTTCAGATTTATTTTTCTTTCTGTTACCTTGAAAACATGTTAAAGGATCGGGTTTGCAAAACAAGCGGTTGACAGTTTCACAGATGGTTTTTCGGGCCCGAAAAGTTTTCGGGACTTTTGAGAAACGGGCCGCAGGACGCAACCAATAGATAAACTTCAGTTGCGGGACAAAACGGTCGGACTGTTCAGCCACAGCAGGACACCCAGCACTCGCTCACCCTTGGTTATCGTCGAGAACGACGGACGAATATGCAACACCACCACTAATGTATTCGTTCTTATACTATAATTTATATATATAATTTGTTACATCAAATGAAATAATCGTCACAGTTATTATTATCATCATTATTCATAATCATTAATACACTTCGAAATCTTTGTAATTGGTTTTTCAGAATTCCAGGGGGTTTTCAAGATTCTTTGAGGCGCATGCGAACCCTGTGCGGTTTCAGAATGGAAGCAAACTCGGATGAGGGCAAGAATGACTTAGATAAGAAAGTTGCTCTATCACTTTGCAGCCTTGCCCCAGCACAGTCACAAATGCATTTATTTTTAGGGGCCGCCAATTTTAACCAATCAGAGGACGCCATGTCACGCGTGACTGCTTCTGCTATGTTTTTGTCAGGGACATGACAACTGATTTTCGCGGGAAGGCGTGTTCTAAAAATATACTCATTTGTGACTGTGCTGGGGAGGCAAACCATGCCATGACAACACTCTTATCTAATTCACTCTTGATGAGGGCAGGAAAACCTTTGACACAATGAGTCGAAAAGCACAGTTACAGCTACAGAAGAATTTTACGCCAAGTGGAAATGAAATAAAATAGAGGGTGTCCTATCATATTTTAATATTTTTCCGGGTGACATGGAATAAACCAACATCGGACTTACTTGATGTGAATCCCACTGTTCTAATCGCTTTGACAAGTCGTTTGATAAGCCACTAAAAAAGAACAACAAAAAAATGATCACCGCGTAAGCTTGGTTCTATTTCACCCGTTAACACTCTTCGCGGAGAACCTTGGGACACGTCCAACCCAAGAGGGGTGGGACAGGGGAGGGGGAAAGGAGGGGGCTAATGGCAAGAATATCACATTTCCTACTATTTATCAGTAGTATGACTCAATGACATACCTGCTAAGTACTAGCAATGTTTCACAGTCAGCAAAGAGACTCTGAATGTTCGCCGAGCTAATTATGGCTCTAAAACAAAGAACTTTTGATCATTTTATTGTTTTAAAGAGAATGGAAAAGAAATGGACTCATTAATAACTTAACATTCTTGAACAAGTGCTTAGACTTAAATGGTGCAGATTAGTACTCAAGGACGGTGCCTACTATTGTTATTGCGCATACGTTCTGCGCATCTCGTGATACTCGGATTTCCTATTGGCGGTGCTTATTAAGACAGGGATATTTTTGCGCGGTTCAAGACTATGCGGAGGAAGCAGAACTTAGCAAGTGCTCTTGGTATCCAAAAAGAAAATTGGGGGTAACCATGCATTTTTGAGAGATAATTAAGTTTCAATTTGGAAAAGAACGCCCCACAATGCTTTGTATTTTAAAGCTTTTTACAAATATCGTTGATTAATTATCTTCGAAAAATGCGTGGTTACCCCCAATTTTCTTTTTGGATCTCACTAACACTTGTTAAGATCTGCTTTTCCCGCATATTCAGTAAACCGCGCAAAAATACCTTTGAATAGACCATTTTCGAATTCTCACGGCTGGACTGGATCTAGCATGGAATGGAGGCTAATGCGGGCCAATCTTTTCAAATGCAAATTAATTTGCCCGCATTAGCCTCCGTTTCATGCTAGATCCAGCCCAACCGTTAGAATACGAAACTGGCCTATTAGTAATTACAGTCCTTAACACTAAAAGCGATATACTTAGGGCGCACGGAACGAGCCGTTTACGTCTACTTCTTTGGCCCAAAAGCTGCTTGTCAAATATTTGTCATAGTGTCCCACCTGACTTAGGCAAATCCGGCCATCGTAGTCACGACAACTAGTTTCAAAAATTGCGAGTAAAATTCTAAAATACAAAAAGACGAACCTGTTTGAAGCAAGAGCAGCTTCAAGAGGCTTCTTAAAAACGTTTTGAGTTGTAGACAAACAATTCATGTAAGCCAGCTCGGATAACAGTATTTCCTGGGCAAGGAGTGCTCTTTTTTCACCGACAGGTGTACCCGTTTTACGATCTAATTCCTGGACGGAAGAAAACAAACTCAAGATTAAACGCTGTGTCATTATTTCATCAATTTTGAAAGGAATCTATTGCCTGTAATAAAAGAGTCTTAAGAGCTGCGTCGGTAGAGAAAAGGTCTAGCAAGTCAGGAAATTACCCAGAAGAACTTAATGATCTAACCAACTTGAAAGTCTAAAAATAAGATCAACAGTCTCTTAAGAAGTTGTATAACTATTGCGTTTCTAACTTCGATTGGTTCACTCAACCTCGGTTATCAGCTGATATACCGTATGACCTAATATGAAGAGTGCTTGCGTCAAGTGTTGCCGAGCTGGAAACTGATTTCCTTTAATTTCCAAGTGTCCAAGCCTTCAGAATTTAATGAAAATTTAATCAAACAATTATTCCATTCGCGCTTGTTGGATATGAGACTGGTTAACATCTCATATCCAACGCGCGCTCATGGAATAATTGTTAGCTGTTGGCGACGGACTATAGACAAAATTTGAAAGCTGGAGATATTTTCAAATTACCTTACTAGAGATTGGAACCTTAGGTCCGTTTGCCTTGAATTTGTCCTCAAAATCGGCATCGGAATTTTCTTCATCTGAAGCGTCGGCGTTTTTCTAAAGAAAAACAAATTAAACTCAGGTTATGATAACATCTTTCAAAGAAGGAAAGAACATCTTTATACACGAAAGGAACCATCTTTACTCCTAGTTTATCTTCACACGTGGAAATGCCAGGGATCTCTGAAGTGTTTACGCAAACAAACACGAAAAGTCCCATTAAGTCTGGCCGTTTGTTACCTATTTCCTGCAACAATTAAGGCAAGGGTCAGGGTTAGCGCTATGTCTACGTTTGCTGTTTATCTTAACTTGAGAAACAGCATTTCGGACACACTTTGGGACGTTAATAGGACAATCACGTGACTTTTGGAGGGCATATTCAACAAATTGATGTCAGTTTTTCTGCATGCGTCTGTCCTGTTACTGATCATGAATTTCGTCATAACATTGTCAAAGTAGCTGTGGATTCACGAGACGATAGCCGAGTGGATCCGCAGACTACTTTGACATTTGTTATGACGAAATTCATTGTCAATAACAGGACAGACGCATGAAAAACTGACATCAATTTGTTTTTTACAATAACAAAAAGGCAGAGGGATCAAAATTAAGTCAAAACACCAGAAGAACGCGAGACAAAAGTGCGAGAAACTTCACTTTTCTTCAAGCTGACGCCACCAATATCGCGTCAATTTCGCATAAATTATAAATTTATGTGTCTAGTCCGGTTATTGACAATAAAAATTAGCCAATGAGCGCGCGAGAATTTTGCAGTCATTGTAAAAAGTCTGTTTGTGGCCCGATCATTTTTATAGCGCCTATCCAGTAATGATCTAGGCGCTTTACCGAGTAAAAAATAAGAATTAAAAATAAATGATAATTAAACTTAATTTAAATTTAAATAAAACATAGAAAATCAAAATTAATCTTCCTAATGATTACAATAGTAGTTCTTGAAAACGTAAGTTTTAAGTTTATGCTTAAAAAGACTTAGATTCTCGCATGGGCGTATGTCGCTAGGAAGTTTGTTCCAAAGTTTGGGGGCTGAGACGGCGAATGCTCTGGATCCGTAGGTCTTA
>OX421446.1:7154821-7159821 GCA_949126865.1 Montipora capitata
ACGAGTGGTCAGCCCAGTTGGCATCGCGTAAGATTTTGTTTGCTACAACAATTCAGTGACTTGCGCGTCGCACATAAACGAAGCCATTTTGAAGTTAAAATCGGAAACAAGAATGATGGACTGCGCTGCAGGTCGGCGATGCAGCTCGGTGATTTTAACGGATGGTTTGAGTGACCGTTTCGGCCCTGAGATTTGTCGACACTTTGGACGAAAGGACAAGTCTTGCACCGTGCGCGCGCGAACGATCCGTTATAATCAACGACCGTTTTACATGCATCTATTCCAATGTCAGCTATAGTAGAGCGGCTTTCAATTGAGTGTCGAAAGTAATTAGCGAATTACTTTGGTTTATGATTACTTCACTCAGTGATTGGTTCAAAGTTCTCGCGCCACTTTTTCAACCAATCAGAAGTGAAACCAAAACCAATCGTGGCTCGCGCGTGCACATTTTCCCGCGCTTTGTGTCGGCTACGTGTAATTACGTATACTTCGAGTTTTGATTGATTTGCCGGATTGTCTCCGTCCTTTTTAATTGGCCAAAGTAATTACTTTGGTTTTGGTTTTACGACACTCATTTGAAAACCGCTCTATACAAAAAGATTTACACAAATTGTTGTGAGCCACATTTATGTATAGTCTTCTTGGACAAGTACTATAAACCGTAGGCCCCGTCTCATAACTATCTTCCATGTTCAGAAGTTCCCTTTGCAGGGACGTTAAAGAACACACACTATTCGAGAAGAGTAGGAGTTGAAGTTTCCGGTGTTGTAGCTGTCCTGGCTTTGTGAGTGTGTGGGTGGGTGGGTATAGCAGGTCCACATCAGCTGAATAGCAGGCAAAACGTCAACCTGCTCAAACAAATCAATAACAAACAAACAACAGAAACTGCGATCCGGTTAGAGAACAAGTCTAGACTGCTACATTTTTATCGTTAGCAAACAAACCTGTGGAGAATGATCCAGTTATTCCCGTAGGGCATGAAAACTGCATATCTGTCAATAAGCCAAGCTGTACAAGCAGGTCCATACCTTGCTCTGTGGGAGCAATAAACAGTCTTTACATTAGGAAAGGAGCCAAGACCTTCATTGTGTTTACCTTCGCGACTGTTGTGTGCCAATTCCCTGATAATGAAATTGGTATACGGAACCAAAAGAAGGTGAACAAAGAGCTTCTGGAGGATTCCAGAAACTCAAAATTTGAAGCGTCTTCTTTACGTCGTGGCCCGGGCAATCACAGGAGATATTTAATTTTTCAAGGACCTGTAAAAACGCAATATTGTGCCGTTTCTAAGAGCTACCTGTTTCCGCCAGAGGCAAAAAGATGTCCAAATGGCCCCCGTTTTCTTGCGTTAAAAGACTTGTTGTTAAAATTTCCCAAAAGTGTCTCATGTTCGGGTCGTTTAGTGTCGTCTCCGAGAGCGTTTGACCTGTGGGAAAAAGAGAATGACAGGATAAATGACCTGGTTACTGCTGCTCAAAGACGGTGAGAAACATTTATTTTAAGTCGTTATCCCAATCTCGACCCTAGAGCTCTTCTCTTGACTGAGAGAGGGAGAGAAGAACTCTGGGGAATCCAGAAACAAAGGGTCGATTATTAAAACATAGTTTAGACAATGTTTAACAAAACCGCGTTCTAAGCCAATTTCAATATTGCCAGCAATCATATCTAAATATCGTCTGCTGCTGATGGTAACAAGAAGGTTTGCATTCCAGACTAGACAGCAATTTATCTACTTAAAATATACCGCTTATAAACAGATTTGGAGGTCCACTGATTGTCTTAAGCCGCGGACTTTGTTTAAATAACTGGCCCAAAGTGTCTTCTCATTGGTTTTCGTGAAGAACAATCAAAAGCGTCTCTGATTGGTGCATTCACGTTAGCACGAGGAGTGAGCAGGTGCCGTAAGGTTCAAACAGCCAATTTTTGGCTATGAGAGCCCTACGGCGCATGTTCTCCTACATAGAGTTTCCCAGAGCCTTGGGTCGATCCGAGGCTCTGGTGACGAGAATGGTGGTTATCCAACAAAGGTGGAGACCTTTAAATTGGGGTATGAACACGAATACAAAAGAGTCCTTAAGTGGCGAGGAGGGTTACGGCGTCGACACAAAACAAAAAATCCCATTCCTTAAAATGATCGTACTGCGTGCATTAAAGCACATTCAGTGTCTCCTATACTCAGTAAAGCAAAAAAAAATGCAAAAGGGAGTTTATAAGCAACGACGAAGGCTACGGCATCGACAACGCCACAAAGCAAGAGAACGATTGGTTAAAAGGAAAAAATTATCGTGCCGCTTTCCATAAAAACGTGAAATGACCAAACTTGAGGTTTTGACGACAACGTGAACGAACAAAAAAATTAACCACTTATTTGCTATGATCTTTACTTTTAAACCGTTCTTGCTAGTCCAGTTATACGACAGATAGCCGTATTGTTCAAGAGGTAATCATTGCGAAATACTTGTGATATCGCTGTTGTATTTTTAGGTGACGTATTCGTCGACGTTGTCTTTAAACAATGGAGGTTCGTAAGGAAAGTTAAAATCTCCCTTACAACATGAAAAGAAGAAATTCGGGGTTTTGATAACAAAAGGCGTTCGCACAAATTCAAATATAAGATACTTCACTCGTATTGTACAACATGTACAAGACGAAATAATCGAGAAATACTTATATTAAATTTTCGACCTCGGATATTGCATTTCTAGCTTTCTAATTGGTTCAGTCATTGACAATCTCGGTTATCAGTTCATATACCGTATGACCAACTTCGTATGACCTAATATGGAAACTGATTGTGTCAAGTGTTGCAAAGCTGGAAACTGATTGCCTTTAATTTCTGAGAGTCCAAGCGTTCAGAATTCCATGAAAATTTAATAATTATTCAATTCGCGCTCCTTGGATACACGACTGGTTAAGCCAACTTGGCGCCACGCAACTTGTTGGCTATTGACCATCTCATATCCAACGGCCGCTCATGGAATAATAGTTAAGGACAGTGCGAAGTTTTAGTTTGAGGTGATGATTCGTCGGCATAACCGTCGTCGTTTGTAAAACTCCCGACAGCGCGGATAACGCTATCCATCGGACAGCGCAATTGGTTTCGCTATGACTTTTCCATTGGATCACGGTGAGTTATCCGGCGGATAGCGGTATCCATCGTTTGAACAACTGGGCCCTGAAGTTCAACTGTGTCCCGCTCTTATCACCACTGAACTGGGTTCCGAATTCCAACAGAAACAAAAGTAATCGCTTTGACCATAAATAACAAACGCTGGTAACAACATGGACTAATCATAACGCAAAGAAGATAATTATAAGTGCGGCATCCGTCGCTTAAGCGCGGGAAAATGTGGGCAAGCAAGTGAGTTGATGAGGTCTTGCTTCTGATTGGCTGAAGTTGTGGCGCGAGATTTTTAATCCAATCACAAAGGGCGAAATTACCTTGGACCCTCAATTGAAAACCGTATTATGAAGTTGCCGCTGGTTTACCTTTTACAAGTCGTACAGTGCCCGATTCTCCGCCGGCAAAGATACCTATGCTCCTGTGGAAAAACGAAAATCGAAACTAAATACATCAGAACTAAATCACAATAGCCTGCTTGCAGGCGGTAGATGTTGTGTCGTCACTTAACTACCTAAATACGATTCTTGTCGTAACTTGCATGAGTATTCTGCCCTGTTGTTCTCACACAAACAGGTTTTGTGTTATAAGAATGGGCCTTTACAGCTGTAACTCGTCAAAAATACTAAAGATGGTGGCACTCGGGAAATTTGAAAACTAAAAATCAGCGATCTCGAAATTTATTTATTTATTTATTTCAGATACAAATGCTTTCTTTAAAAAATGTTGAGACAAGTTCATTATAAATAGTATTTCCTGCGATTTCAGTCACTTTTTGCTGGAATGGAGGTTTCCTGGGGCTGCTAACTCTTTCATTTCCTTAGTGCGTCGTCTTGCGTGGACTTGACTAACAGGTTTGACATACACCAAGAATGTGCCACAAAAACCTCCAGCAAGTTAATCAAAGTTCACGTTCTAAAGAATTGTATGTCTGCCATGAAATCATTCACTCACTCAGCCTGCCTTCCATTCAGGGCTAGCCTTAGCTTTTCCATCAATGCGTCCAGCGTCGAACCTTCATACTCGTACGGGATTGCAGTTACGCCAAACATCACAGCGTCAAGCAGCAACTATAAAAACAACAACAACAACAACGTCTTAACTTTGTTATTAAAAATCTGGCATCGTGTAAAAGGTCCCAAAAATGATCACACCCTGAAGCTCCCTAGCTAAACGTAACCCCATTGTAATTTGGCGCGAAGGAATAAGACATCCGACGCCCACGTGCATTTAGTATTCTATTCTCCATTCGAAGGCGTCTGTATGCCGGCAGCTTCAAAACTTTGAGTCAATTGGGGACAACTTTCCAGATTTGTATATCCAATCCGTAACGATTCCGTAACGAATGAGTTTTGTTTTTAAACAACACATAAGTCCGGTGTAAAAACTTATCCGATCCATCACCAATAATGACATTTTCCTTGCCCTTGTCGTTTTTATGGTTTACGATCGTTTTCCCACAAGAAGGATTCACCCTGACTAACCAATTCGTTACCCGATGTGAACATACTGCTTAAAAGAGCGAACGCATTGGTGGCGCATTGACTGTCAGTGAGACTTCCTGGTAGCGAAATGACTAGTGCTACAAGAGAGATTAAAGAGATGAAGCTCTCCGTTTGACGTCAAAACTAAACGATTGACGGCCGCTTGAGATGCTCGATTATTAACTCTCACCTCACAAGCTGGTATTTCAGAGGAGATAAATATGACAGCTGGATTTGGACAACTTTTTAGCGCCTATGGAGAAACAGAGAGGTTTGTAAGCATTTATGGGTCTTAAAGGTTGCTGTTTACCTACTTACCTCGGTCACAATTCCTTCAAACCCACAAACAACACATTATACGATTACCTGTGTGGTCCTTGTCGGCAATAACGAAT
>OX421446.1:7164821-7187321 GCA_949126865.1 Montipora capitata
TGTGCTCATAAAAAAGTGCTTTTCTAGCATTCTCCAAGTCAGGTGGGTGAGGATCTGGATCCAACCAAGGTGGGCGACGTGTCTCTGATACATACAATAAGAAGAACCAGAATATTAAGTTGCTGGTAAGCATAAAATCTCCAAATTTCCCTTTTGTCACTGTATCACATACTAGATAGCCTCTATAATGTAAGGTGGGTGTTGGGACATTCCAAAAATTTTGTGTCCCGTCCCCTCCTATGGAACATGATTGTGGCAACTTTTTACATTGGCTTGTAGAGGTCAGTCATGGAAGACAGACATTCCTTGATGCCATTTTTCGCCAGGAATTTGCTCAAACCTCCAGATATTATTCGGTAAGAATCAGTTTTTCCCACAAATTCAACTGGTAGGCACCTGTTTTTTCTTTATAGAATGGAATTTTACCAGTTTTTCCAAGAAGATTAGCTCATCGATGGAAGAGTTTCAGATAATACAACATCTTTTAAAAGACAAGGAAGGAATGCTTTAAACCAATGAGATTTGGGGATGATTAAGGGGCTGCTTTGTCAACACAATCTTCACGAGATTTTTTTTATCCTATTTTACATGGATAGTATACATGATTGGTGACTTTATTAAAGCTTTAAGAAAAGAGGTTGCTTAATTGACTTTCTTTATGTATAATTAATTTTAAACAGTAAATCTGGGCAGTTCAACTTCAGGACATACCTTTTTTGTAGTCTGCAACATTTTTGGCTATTTTCCTTTTGAATCCTAAACTTCCTTGTTTGGTGTCTTTGTTATTCACCACTTTGGAGCTGTTGCCAGCAAATTGGCCATACATTTCCACCTGAGACATTTGCACACAGGCCTTCAATCAATTGCAGAGCATGCAATATGTACAATTATTATAATTAAAATTTGAGTAAACAAACATCTGTTGATCATGGCCTGAGAGGGTATTGAATAATAATAAATTACCATTGCTTTCTTTTGTAGAGGTCCTGAACACAAGATTCAAAAGACATATATAATTATGGAGCTAGATTCCCAGGTAAGTGTATTCCTTTTCGAGAAGGGCAGTGTTGATAACATTAAGACTGACAACTGATCAAGTTCAGCCTGAACAGATGTCTTAATTATCTTTCATTTTTAAGGTTTTATTAAAATGCAATTCCCTTTATTTCTTGGCAGTTAGAGTAAATGTGATCATGTCACTCAAGCACCTCGATCTGGTTGCATTTATAGTGCTCAACATTTAAGAAGAAGCTTCATAGGTGGACAAAATTCATGCTTTTTATTTGAGAAGGCCAGAGCTCAAGAAACTAGCCTTTGAATGAAAGCTGTAGTTTTGTTAAATAATGTTTGGATGGATGTTTGATGTTGGTGAATTAGCTAGCTCATTTGTGTTTGGTTACAAGGCTTTTGGAGGAAAGCAAGGTTGACAGGATGATCATTGGCAGGAGAAAAGCAGTTGGGTCTGCATCATAACTGTAGGTTACCTCCAGCCTTTGTGCCATTCACAGACCTGGTCACTTGTCTAAGATCTGTAATTGCCCCTGCATGGTTTAAATTTGGCCCAGAGGGCAAAACCCGAGGAGGCAATTAACCTAGAAGTCCCCACATAAAAAGGGTAACTACAGTAAAATGGAGAAATTCGTAGATATTGTACTGTAGGGAGAATCAATCTTGATTTGCTTAACCAGGTGCGCAGGGTGGTATTGGTATTGCTTAAACGGGCATGCAAGTGGTAGAAGTAGAAACTCGCAAGGAGAAACAATTGAAAGTGCTGTTGGGGTTAGCGATTGAAAAATCAAACATTGAAGCAGATCTGATGCAAATGGAGTTGCCTGGCTCAGAAATTGATTTGTCTGGACACAATTAAATCAGAAACAGGAGCAACGATTTGTCACACACAAATCGGAAACAGGGGCGACATGTTCAGCATAATTATAATTTAGACATAATATTCTCAACTGCATTTCTTAGGGGGCAGATGTAGTGAAAACTACATGTAAATACTAACTTTATTATTTAAGGATCTATACACCATATAGTTTATGGCACCCTTAACTAAATTATTATTGTATACTCCAAAGTTCAAATTTCAATCAACATTAATTCAATTTCTTTTTTATTATAATTGCCAAATATAGACATTTTACAGTTACCGGCCACATTTCTCTGGCCTTTCAATGAAAGTGAAGCTGGAGTTGACATGATGTTATGATACAGACCTCCCTGCTTTTCTTATGTTAACAATGTTGTCCTCATGCTAATTAGTTAGAATTTACATTTAAGAAAAGCAGTGAGGTTTCTAATGAAACAAATTGTCAACTCTAGCCTAACTTTCATTTACAGGCCAGGTACATGCAGTAACTATGAGCGCACAACTGTAAAATGGTCAATTAATGAAACAAAATGAGTTAATGAGTCAACCATAATTTGTGATTCACTGATCACAATCCACTTCTATGGTTTCTGATTTCAACAGCCCATCAACTGTCCCTTTAAAAATAGTCTGGTGGCATTTCAAAGCCAGTGTAAGTCTTAAATCTGTTTATAAAATTTCCAATATATTGACTTACCAAATTTCTAGAAGGAGCTTCCATGTCAAGGGAGTAAGTACACATGATGTAATGATGCTTCCAAGATCCATTTTCTCTTTTGTTAGGGGTGTATGGTAAATACCAACCAAATTTTAAACACTTTGACATCCACACTACATCCTGCTCACTTAGAAATTTCCAGTGCCATGATACTTGAGCTGCACGGCAAAGACTCCTTGGGTCCAAGAAGGAGAATATGTACGTGGATATGAATCGTGGCAGAACAGTTGAGAAGTCTAAGTGAAGGATTGGAAGCTGCTTCTGAAACCAGCCTTCATTGACAAATCGTAATTGGGATTTTTTACATTTCTTTAGGATGAAGGTCAAGAATCTTTTTCGTTGGGCATCTGTCCACAAGGAAAACTGAAACAATCAAACATAAATTATTTACTAATTAACTAGAGTATTACGTTCATTTTTTAGCCACAACACGACTGACCAGGTGAGAGTGGGGATGATTTGAAATTACGGTGAGACCCATGGACAAGTTGACTGAATCTATTAAAGACCATTTTCAAAGTGGTCTTTACAAAAAGTGAAACTACCAACATTTTCCTGCAGGTATAAAATTAATGTACCAGCCAATGTAACTACCCCCCCCCCCCCCCCCAAACACGGGAAAAGCGGGAACATTAGCTGGACATATTCCAACATGCAACATTCAAAACTTTCCCGGTGTGCGGGGTTTTGGACAAGATTTGCTCTTCAGTATCCAAACAGGAAATTTCTCTGCTGGAGGATGACAATTGGAGCAACTTATATGTCAAGCCGCGACCAGGGACCAAACCAGACAGCGACTAAAATGAAGTATTAAGAAACGTGAGTTAATTAAGCTTGTTGCTTGTTAATCTGTTTTATCCTTGCATTTTGCTCGCAATCCAAAAATACAAAGTCACTGAACTACGGACGGAAAACCTTGCTGACTGTATTAGTTTCATTGTTAGTCGTGATAGTATTGACAAAATTAATGTATCCTTCCAGGTAGGTGGACACAAGCAGGGACAATGGAATGGAATATTGCCCAGGGGGTAGGAAAAATTTTTGAGGTTGCTTTCTCTGAGGTAGGGCAGAGATTAGTGCATAAATGTCTGAATCTTTGTCCCAAAACCAAAAGAAAAGTTGTCTTGTGATTGCTGTCCAAACTTTGCCAAATGCAGACATATTAAATAATAACAAAATATGAAACATGTAAAAAATATCCTTTTCTCGGCGATTTAACCTTACCCAGTGCCCGATAAGATCCAGCCGTTCCAAGAAAATCTAAAAGAAATAAATAATCAATTGTAAGTGCCCTTACAGTAGTCTATTCAAACTGTGAAATTGTAACCACACAATAGGACACAAAGGAGTTCAAATTGTTTGTTTAAACATTCAGGTCAATTTAAACAACCGTTAAATTTCAATTACAAGAAGGTTTATATCTACTTGATTATTTGAGGCGCTGTGAATTATAGGTGTCCATGCACTGTAATATGTTTTGTATTTGTCGGTGTGAAATCCTTGTTCAATTGCAGACGGTGAAATTCGTGGCTTGGTGTTGCGATTGGCGCCAACGATTTCATTTTCTTCAGCTGTTTTTCGTGTTTTCTTGCTATTAGTAGAACCCCGCCGCATATTTCGAAGTGTTCCTGCTGATATCTCTAATTTTTGTTTCGAATATTGCCAAACGGTCTTACTAAAACATCCAAAAAGAAGAATTTTTTGTCGGTACGTTTTGTTTAGCTCCAAACTATGCAGGCGTCCTGGGGTTGCCAGGGCGAACAAGACAGTGTGTTTTTAGTCTACCCCCAGAGAGTATTAGAAGGTGATGAAAGGGAGTTAAATATCCGACGGATAAGATAGGTAAAGCAAAGCAAAGGAAAGTAAAAAAAAACCTTTTTTTTTTCTATGCAATGGTTTCTGTTTTATCGTTTTTAAAGATGTAAAAGATTTTATCATAAATTGTGAAAAATTGTGTTGGAGTGAGAAAGGACTGGTTCCCAGAGCAAAGTTATTTTTATCTCCTCACTCTTTTATTGCTGCGCCAATGCCGAAGTCGCCGTGATGAGGAGAAGTGATGTCCTTCGGACGAGGAATTGGGAAATCCAGCAACCAAAATGACGGTATTGTAGCCGCTGAATTGTGCTAATGTATTTTGAACTCTCAAGAAACCGCAGGTCTTTGGAAATTCGCTTTGATTGTACATCGGTGTAAATGAACATTTCACTTTCAGGCGGCAGACCAAGCAAATTTTTGTACTCAGGGAAAAACAATAAGAGTAATCCTTGGAACACTAGTGTCGACGACCATGGAGATGACTTAGACCATTCGTTACAGCCAATAAATAAGTTTACAAAAACGAAAGATTCCCCAAATCCTCCAGGTATGATGAAGAATTTTTGTAGATTTCTGTAATCACTCAACCTTGGGAATTACATTGAGAAAAATGATCTTGTGTACGTGACAGGATCGCAACTTGACGATGTCTGGAGCATACGCAAAAACGTTCAAGTTAGTCAAGCAAGCAAGAAAGGAACGGTATTAAACGGGAGTAAATCTACTTCTACATATTATTCAAGGCACGGTGGACTGAGCGGTGAGTTGTGCAATTCACTGATTTGCCTTATTAGCCTTGAGGGTAGAATTTCATTATTCAGTGATCGGAAATGCTAATTTGGTAGTTCAGGTTTTTAAGCGTTTAGCTTTTGTTTTGTTTTTTTAAGCTTTAAGGCTGTGTTTTTCAGGGCCATTTATATTACTTCGCTCGGGAGCCTCTAGATCTTTGACGTTATTACTGTTATTTTCCTAATATCTTTGCTTTTTTCTCCAGGTTCAAGTGAAATAGAGAATTCTCTGGCACAGAAAGGACGCAACGATGGGTTTTCAAATTCAGATGATGGTGTGTATCACGATTGTTTTCATAAGGTTTTTTCTTGTGAGCTAATTAATAAGCTTTAGCTGCACAAAGCCGTTTTCATTTATAGCCGATTTTAGTCATTTGGTGAAATTCTAAACTTAAGCGAGTAACCAAGCAAGTATGGAGGCTTTTTTATAATTTTTTAGCCGAAATTATAGTAATTAAAATGCAATGTTTGCTGTGGAAACAGAGGAATGCAAAATCTTTGTTCCTATTCAAGTTACTGTATTGTAATAAGGTGGTATCCTGTGTCATTTTAAAATATGTGGTGTTGAAAGATATCTTCGTGCATTTTCACTTTATATAGTAATATCATTCTTGCCCAAACTCAGGTGGACCGAAGCACAAATGAATGAGTTGCCAGTAACCAGATTCCTGCTTTATGTGCAAGGGATTCAGGGACCACCAGGTGGCAAACACCTGGCAACTCATTCCACAAATTGGGTGAAATTGGCGCAGGTCGCAATGCAAACCAAACAAATTGACCTTTTCTTTGCATTGCCTAGAAACCCCCTATTTGAAACAAGTGTATGTTTACATGTATATTTGAAGTACAGGTTATAGGCAAAATGGAGAAGTGATCCTCGCATGTATCTGAGTGGAAATTTTATGCGATTGTCTCTTATTGAAACCTGAATTTTTCAGGTGTCTATTAGAGAAAGTAATATCGCTTAAATTGTCCAGATAAGTGTGAGGGGCGATTCTCAATTTAAAGCCCTATTTCTTTTGCTTGAAGGCCAGGGTTAACCCTTTCACTCCCGTGGGGTTCCCCATTGACAAGTAAAATCGTCTGGCGTTAGACAGAGTAAAATCTATAAGTGGCACTATTGGGAGTGAAAGGGTTAAAATCTAAAATGTTTGGCCAAAAAAAAATTGGGCTTTTTCATTAAAGCCTGACTTTTACGGGCTACCAGAGTGTTTGTGTGCAGAGACCAGTAATGTTATTCTTGATTACAAACACTGATAATAAATTAATACTCTAGTAAACTATGCACTTGATATTTCCATGTTACCATAGATTCGTTTTAATGATAGTTATTGTTGTTTTAACGATGCAGTAAAGGAGTGAAGGGTTAGAAATTACAATTGCCCTCCAGTCATCATAGACCACCAAAGTTTTTCCCTGATAACTCAAGAAGTAGCCAGAACTACTTCTTTTGTGCTCCTACACGTATCATTTCGCTGTGCACATAATAAGTAAATAAAGAATGGTGAAGGCTTTTTCATTATTTTTTAATGATTTTTTTTTTTCAGATCACAAATCATGGAGTATAGCACGAAGCTCAAACTTTTCTTATTCCAATAAAGAGAAATTCAGTCCAGGAAATAATGAAACGCTGATGGGAAATCAACCAGATGACTTTCTAGACAATGAACTCTCTCCAAAGGGAGATGAAAACGATATGGTGTATAAGAAAAATCTTTTAAACAGCAAACTGAGGATGGCTGGAGGTACAAGAATATTTAGTTGCAATTAAAAATATCAGGCTTTATGCATAAATATTTTAATAATTAAAATAAATCTAGGCCGAAATTGGTTGTGTGCAGGGAAATTGAGGGCATTTTAGTAGTTACATGCATGCAACAGTTTTGTACAGTTCAGACTTTAAAGGCCCATTTTCACCCTGAATGCATTGCGCGCCCCTCATGATTTCCTGTATCACGAAATTACAAAAATTGGAAAAATCTCAGAAAGCCTTTCAGAATCTTTGTCATCAAAAGCTATTTGTAAATGTTTCAGGTCCTACTTTGAATGCGTTCTCTATTTATCATTTCATAATTTTTTCATAGTATTTTATGTCTATATTTGTTTAAAGTAATTCTATTTGAAGTCGAATAGTATCGAACAACATGACCGATTGCCATGGCGAACAGGTTTTGCTTGCCACTCCACAAAGACAGCAACCTCTGGCAGTCTTTTGAGCACAAGCGTTTTACAAGAGCCAGTGCTGGAAATAACAGTCGGTCATCGGACATTGTCCGACCAAATTTTGAAAATGTCCGGCCAATTTCACATTATGATCGGACATGATGACCGAACATCTCACCAGCACATCTTGAGTTATCTTCTACAAGGCGTTGTCAGTCAATGTTTTATGTCCGGCCCAATTTGTCAAATGTCCGACCAAAAGGAAGATTTGAAAGGACATATGTCCTGTGAATAAAGAAAAATTATTTCCAGCACTGAGAGCATTTTACTTCTGCATCCCAGATATCCTAACAAATCAAACTGACAAAGGAAATGTAAGTTTAAAGTAAGCCATGTATTTCAGCACTGAAACAATCAGTCACCTAGCTCGTTAGCTTCAGAATTGTCCGATTCCTTTTGCTGAATAGCCGAACCGTAAAAATTCCGCGTCAGTGATTCTCCAGTGTCTAAATCAGTCGACTCCTTAAAGATAAAAGGTAATTTTAGCGGTTTCACTCGTTAAAATCACCCGGTAAACCAAAAGACTATCAGGCTTATAGCGTTGTTTCTTGTTTCCAACAGCACGAATTGGCACAACAAAAATAGTTTGCCAATTGTAATGGGCTATTTGAGATTCAAAACAATGACAAACGATCGTGTTGCGTCTAGGGTGAAAATGGGCCTTTAATTTAAGAAGGGTTCTTATTTTCATACGGGTCATTAAAATGTGAGCATGATGTGCTAGCTTTGTAAGATCCCTGGACCTATCCTATCCCATGCAGACTAAAGAACCTTTGCGCAGCACTGTATTCAAAATGAAGGTGATTGTTGTATGTCCAATCTTTCCACCACTGAGAATAAAAGGACAACTGCTGGTGCAGATAGTAATGCATGTGTTTGCTTGGCTGATTCCTTCTTATTGAACAAGGTATAAATAAACAGCCCAGTTTTAGGTTCTACATGTTAGCAACATAAAACTAACGCTAGTACTATACATAAAAATGTCTGTGGTAATTGTCATTTTGCATGTTCCTCTTGCAGCTCCTCAAATTGCAAATAGAGAAATGTCTGCAAGAACAAGACGTGCAAAAAAGATGCATGATGCACATCTCCGGTCAATGGGTTTGGGTCAGTTTACGCCAACTAGTAATTCCTCTTACAATTCACCAAATGCAGAAAAGGACGATAATTCTTATGACGACTTCTAACTTGTAAATAAATATAAATGTCTATATTAACTGTCTTGCTAGCACATTCATAATGCAAAAGAGTAAATGTTATCATTTATTGTTTTGTGATGCGTGTGACAGGCTTGCATGAAGGTAACCAGGATCAAGAGTGAATTTGACTTATTATAATCCCGGGAGCTACTATAGAATACCCTGCCACTATTGTATTCTCCCACTTGTAGCACTCAGTAACACTGGTGAGATTCGCGCCCTTATGAACAACAGGGACCAGTGTATAGCAGCCATCCATGATTCCCGAGTTGGTGTTGGCTAATACCCTCGTCTGTAGTAGTAGTGGTAATGGTAGTGGTAGTGGTAGTGGTAGTGGTAGTGGTAGTGGTAGTAGCAGCAGCGTCAATCCTTTGAAGAACGAAGCACATAACAATACATGCTATTCATGTGCAGATAAGTGGCCAGGTAAAGGAACTTTATTTAAGTGTCTAGTCATTCTAGTGCTGGAGCACTAATAGGGGACACTGTAAACTGAAATTAACAATGAAAGCAAATCAAGTCAAATGTTGGTTTTTGAGGAGAGGGGAAACCGGAGTACCCAGAGAAAACCTCTCAGTGCAGAGTACAGAACCACATATGACAGCGAGTCTGGGAATCGAACCCGGGCTACATTGGTGGGAGGGGAGTGCTCTCACCACTGCACCATCCCTGCATTATGTAGCCCAATTCCTGTAATTCCTAAGCACTTGACCTCTGTCGTTCAACTCTTATACTGCCTTTGAAAAGTCCTCGTCAAGCAGTTCAAAGTGATTCCCAAACAGGTGATGATTACGATATCAGGAGCAGTGTTGTTTCATATTCACAAACTCCAGGGGAAGTGCTAAGTATGCAGATGCAGTGCTACTGTGACACGAGTATAAACTTACTTATTCAAGGCACATATTTGGTGTTTATATTCAACCACTACTTTTGTAGTACAAGGCATCTGTATAAAGAAAACCCAACACAGATTAAATTAAGACATTTTTGTTTTTATGTCATGAATTATCGATGTGTCACTCAGGGTGCGCCAAAAATTTTGAAATCCACTTGTCCATCGGACAACCATCATAGAGAATTTGGTTGTCCGACACCCAAAAGTGCTTGTCCAAAAAGATTTGTTCAAACTGTATTTGAAAATAAAATTAATTCAACATGTGGCTTTTGTTGTATTTTAATTTAAAGCAACGTTAACTGTGAACTATTAACAAGGCTACAAATGTTATTAACGATAAAAAAACAAACATTTTCGACGTTATTACAAGTAACTCACCTTATACCCTGCATATACGATGACTTAATTGACTCAAAAACATTCAGGTGTTTTTTTTTTTCATTTTAATGACATTTTAAGCCTTGTGTACTAAGTAATTTTTTTATTTTAAACCTAAAGCAAATATCAAACACATCGAACTTGTGGGGCACAAAATAGCTTGCTTAAATCGTAAATCCTTCTTTCATTTAAATCACCAACCGCTCGTATATTTAATGTTTTTCACTAGCAAGCCTGACTTTGGTTTAGATTAAGAATGATTCACTCGATTTCTTCCTCATCAACAACAAGGTGTGGCAATGGGGGCAGCAACATGTTGTCATCCTCCTGCTGTTCTTGCTCCACTTCTCTTCCATCATTAGTGTCACCATGGATAGCAGAAGAAGTAGCATTGGGCTTTGACACAATGTGACGCTTTGTTTTAGCCTTCAAGAGCCACTGTTCAATTGCAGAATCTGGATCAAACTCTTTCAGCACCGTGCCTTGGTCTTTAACTCGTAAGAGGTTGCACAATGTTTCCTGCTGCATTCTTGTTTTCAGCATTGTTTTCAGCCGATTCATTGCTGAGAATGACCTTTCACATGTTGCAGTTGTTGGTGAGATAGTGATCATGAGCTTCACCAATACAAGAACGTTATTTAGGTCATTTGGGTTACGTGCAAGCAAGGATGCATACACATCATTTGGTTTCAATGCTCTCTGCGTAGCCAAGAAGCTCTTCAATTCCTGCCACTCTTTAACCGCTCCATCTTTTTCTTCTTGGGAAAGAAGTGGGGCAAAATAATCAACTAGCCTTTGAACTTCCTCGTTACCATAACTAGCTCTTTCTCCTCTTTGAACAGGGAAATTTCTGTAATCAAAAACAGTGAAATCGGAGAGAGGTGGGCTGCTGAGGCTGGCAAACCTCTTTTCAAGATAGTTAATGGTATCAGTCAAAAATCTTGAAAAAAGCTTGCGGAGATCTGTACTTTGGCTATTATCTTTCAGTGAAACTTCTTGGCTGTTATTTTTTCCATTCAGTAGGATCTTTTTCCCCTCATCGTAGCTGCTCTTGAACTTAGTTTGGAACTTCGACAACTCTGTGGGAGGCTTGTCATTCTTTAACAGCTCCAAGTTTGATATGGCTGTGTCAAGTTTTCTTGCAACATCGGTGATGAAAAGATCAGCTCTTTGGAAACTTTCACTCAGTTCCTTTAAAACTGCAGTGACATCTAACATGAAGTAAAGGAATCTTGCAAATTTCCCTGTTGTGATTTGCTTTAATATCCCCTTGGCTTTGGCTGCATCTTCACCTTTCCCACTGCTCACCTGCTCCAAGTGTGTGACTGTCACAGCAAGATTTTTTTCCATAGCAGCGAGAGCTCTATGTCTGCTAGACAGCCACCTTGTCTTCTTGATGTTACTGCTGAAATTAGCTGGATTTTCATCAAGGATTTCTGATACTGCATTGACTTCTCTTCTTTTCTTGGGTGAATAATAGTAAAACTTGAAAACTTGCCTAATAGTTTCATCAAAAGTTTCAAGGTAGGGAATGGTTTTAACTGCATCTAAAACAGCAAGCTCAAGGTTATGAGCAACACAGTGTAAAATCACAACTGGCTGTTGAACTTTTTTTTGTATTTGCACAGCAACGCCTGACTTCTTGCCCATCATGACGCTAGCTCCATCAAAATTGCACCCAACTAACTTCTTCTTCAGTGTTTCTTCGTCAATGTCAATTGTCTCCAAGCCGGTTGTAATTGCGTTACAAACTCCAGCTGCAGTTGCAGATTCAAGGCGAACAATGTCAACAAATTTTGTCCATGGCTGTCCTTGTTTGTCCACATAACGTACGAACACTGTCTCTTGTTCAATAATTCCTGCATCTGTTGAGCCATCTGACAGTAACGAAAGAAACCTTGTCTCTCTCACTTCTCTCTTGGTTTTTTCTTTCTCAACATCAGCAATGCTGGCAATGAATTGGCTACACATCTTCTCATTACGGTACATACTCTCCATCTTTACACCATTCTTTTCTTGGAGGTCACAGAGGCTGCCAAATTTTCTAAAAGCTAGTTCTTCCTTTCCCACAAAAAAAGCAGTGTTCATAAGGACTCTGAGGTGGTGTCTGTTCTTTTCATCCAGGGAAGTTATCATCTGTTGTACAGCTTTCTTAATAGGAGGTTGGTAATCAAGTTGGTTATTCTTTTGCCAGGCCTTAGCACAAGCCAAATGGCACTTGGAGGTGTTATGGCTCACCAATGGGTCGCGTCTGTAATTTCCGTCTGAACCACATCCTGAAAAGAGAGGGCTGCTTTTATCAGCTAAAGCTTCATTTTCTCTGCAGTAGAAGCAGTACATTTTCGCTCCAGATTCGTCTGCTGCAATGCCAAGCCACGGAAATTCTGACTTCCATTGCTCTTGAAAGTTGCGTTTTCTCTTCTTTTCATAATCCTGCTTTGCAAGGACCTTGCCTTTCTTCTTGCCATAACTGCTTGAAGACTCAGATGATTCTTTGTTTGATTCTTTGGTTGACTGGTTTGGAAGAAAAGCAAACAGCGTGGACTGACGCTTTTGAGATTCCGCCATTATTGACTCGAATTTAGAGCCTGGGGATTAGTCTTAACAGGCCTGGTTACTAAGGCCAGATGAGATCACGGAAACAAACGAATGGCTGTAGAATAGCGAAATTTAGAGGAATCTTTACACTTATTTTGTCAAGTTAAAGGTTTGCCATTGCTACTGTTAGATATATTTCAATTCTACTGCAACTTGAAGTCAATTTTCCTCTGTTTCTGTAGTTGTTTAGACATTAGAAATGTGCTTGTCCCACGGACAAGTCATGTTTAAGATTGACATGTCCGAACTAAATTTCTACTTGTCCCGGACAATCGGACATAGGTTTTGGCGCACCCTGTCACTGTTGAATAAGGTAAGTTTATCAGTGCCCAGCAATTTGTGCACTTCTTCACTTAGCTAGCATTTCATATGGTGTATATATATCTTATTATTGAAATAGCTCAATATGGATTTATCCATTGGATGAGTCAGTGAGGAGGAAGATGAGGAGAAGGCAATGCAGCCCTGTGGTTGGAGCGCTTGCCTTGAGATCTGGAAATGCCGGTGACCTAGCGAATTTGGACCTCCCGGTACATATCCGCTAGCGAATTTGGACTCCCCGGTGGACTAAATTCGTTTCCTCCTTCTCGGATCTGGAACCCCATTACAGCTTATTGAACTGTTTATCGAGCAGAGTTTGTTAGATTTTGGGTTTGGGTAACTGAACAATACCATAAAGTATAAATCTTTCAGAAAAAGACCAGCTCAGTTACAGTTACCGTGGCCACCCAACAAACTTTCACATTTGACAACTACGAGTAAGTGCGTCAACTAAAACAACCCATGCAACGGTGTTCAACTTAACAACCGTGCGAACTTTGCAAAGAGGGCTGACTGTCAATCAATTTCGCTCACCTTGACTGGCATATAAGTTTTAAAAAACCACGGTAAGGCGCGTCGCACTGTAATTTTTCAGTGAAGATTGTTTAAAGCATTCGCGGCTATATTTCGTAAAGTAGACGCGAATTTTAAATCACGCGCGAGGAACTCAATGAACAAGGGGTCTAGATCCCCTAGCGGATCTAGACCGGGGGGGGGGGGGGGAGGGTCCAAATTTGCTGTGACACCGGGTTCAAGATCCGTTCTGGTAGTCCCTTGTTCAACTTCTCAGATGCACTCGTAAATTGCCAACTGGCTTGCATCGGGAAAATTGGTATTGTTAAAAGTTGTGTTGTTACGTTGATCGTGTTTCATCGGCCCTGAAAAGCCCCTCCGATGAGTGGCAATTAAGTTGGTGTTTTTGAAGTAGGTATGTATGATGCAGTGGCCAGAGTCTTGTTGCTCGAAGCCTAGTTAGCGCTAACCGTTGGTCAAGAGGTATCAAAACCTTTGGGTTTCTATGGTAGTTAACACTGGTTAGTGCTAACTATGCTTGGAGCAACGCGGGCCTGATCTACATGTAGTGAAATGTTTTATTTTAAAGTAGTACTTGTTATCTGGTTTAAATGAAGATGCCGTAATGGCCACTGACTGGAGTTGTAAACATATTTTATGATGAAACTTGTGATTTCAGCGTCGGTATTGGTGGGACAGGAGTCTGTTTCTCGAAAGTCCCGGAACTTTTCGGGCGTGTCTCGGTTGACATAAAACGCCTTGTATCTTGAAAATGGAAACATTTCAAGTCATGAAACTTTGTGATAGTTTTCTTTTCTCTGGTAACGAAAACATGTTAACGGATCAGCTTTTCAGGATAAGTGGATCGTAGTTTTTCAAATTTTTTTCGGGCCCGAAACGTTTACGGGACTTTCGAGAAACGGGCCCCTGGCCCGGGTTGCTCGAAACATGTTTTGCACTAACCATCGTTAAATACCAGAGTTTCACGTCTCTGCGCATGGGCAAACTGTCACGTCAGCTCAATTAATTCCATTGTTATTGAAACAATCGAAAGCACTGATGCAGAAAAGGAAAGAATGCCATAGAAGTGTAATTACTCATTGGAATTACATTTGCAATCATTTCCTTTGTGTTATCAACCTACTGCATGCAAATAGATATTAAACCCGTGCGTAGAATGAAATGTTCGACCCGTACAATGAATTCGAGTCCAAAATTCAATTTGATGTTTTCTGTGTAAACCCGCAGTATCTTCCACCAAATTTAGGCCTTAGTCATTTAGTGTATTTGCTCAGGAGGAGGCCGTGACTAGGAGCCTCCCAATGCATTATATCCCTGAGTCAACCTTTGCGCGTATCTTTCTATTTTTAGAACTAATCCTTCAGCAGGAGACTCACATATTTACAACAATTTACATCAATTTGCACAATTTGCATACATTGTTTTTGGTATTTTTGTCTTTGTTGCACAACAACTTTATTCTGATTGGCCATTCTAAACAGAGTGTGCAGAGCCGAAGAACTCGTGGCGTTCTAAAAATAGAAAGATACGTGCAAAGGTTGACTCATAGGGCTTGTATGGGAAAGGCAAGCTCCTACTCATGCGCTCCTGATTTGCTGTAATACTCTGAGTGATTTATGAACCTCATCTGGTTTAGTAAGAAACCATAAAATTTACAACTGCTAGCGCCAAAGCATGGACATGCGCAAAACCGTGAAACTACCCCTTTAAAGGCCCACCTTCAACCCAATCTCGACCCCAGAGCTCTTCTCCTGACGGAGGGAGAGAAGGGCTCTGGGGAATCCTGAAACAAAGTGTCTTCTCATTGGTTCTCGTGAAGAACAATCAAAAGCGTCTCTGATTGGTGCATTCATGTTAGCACGAGGAGTGAGCAGGCGCCGTAAGGTTCAAATAGCCAATTTTTGGCTATAAGAATCCTACGACTCATGTTCTCCTACATAGAGTTTCCCAGAGCCTTGGGTCGATCCGAGGCTCTGGTGACGAGAATGACCTTCAACTTATAGGCATTGCGTTCCGCCGAACAATTTTCATATATGAAATAAAATTCCGCCCGAAGCTGAGATTCGCCCAATTAGATCGCTCCGATAAGCAATGAGAATTTCCATAACAAAAACAGAAGGTCGAAAAGCCTGTCGGTTGAGATTGGGCCTTTAAATTATAATAAGTTGAAAAGTTGATGATACGTCATGCGAATTGAAGTAGATTGGTGCCAAGTGTGATTTTACCTTTAAAAGACCATTTTAATTTATTAAAGAAATAATGAGGAAGTGTGAGACGCTTGACTATTTTTAAACACGCAGTGGTGATATTTCGTTTATGGCGTACGATTTAACTTACAAATCGTGTTTCCTCATGCATGGTACTTGTCTGAACACAATGAAAGGACCACCGCCTGTTTAGGCTGGCCCTTTTTATTTTTTTGCGTGTGGTTGGCAGATGCTTACCTGTGCTTTAACGAAACCCAGACGAGCTTTATGCCAGGACGACAGGGCCAAGTTTTAAAGAGATTTCTGAGGAAAGTTCTAGCAACTTTTCGCCATAAGAGTTGCAAAAGGGATGCCTCCCTTACACGGCCCCAATAGTAGTTTTCCCTGATTTGATTTAGCACACGGAATAAGAAAAATGCTGCTTAGTTATTCACCATAAAAGCTGTGTCGCGTGGCCAGAAGTTCTTGTGTTGGTAACGCAGTGACAAATCAAATATTTTCCAACCAAAACCCATGCTGTCAAGTGGAATACTGAGACAATTAGAGCGCATTAAAAATTTGATCATTACAATTTGCCCGTTGTGCACATTTAAGAGTGATTGTTTGAGAAAACCGCGCTGGAGCTGAAAGATAGGGGTCGGCCGATTTCGTTTAAACTTTCACCATTTAATGTTTGTTTGAAGTAGTAAAGATTGACGGTATTTAGAGATTGCCGAAGTATTTTCTTCGAAAGTTTGACCAGCCCCTAGGTTTTGGCCTTTCCCTGAGGTGCCGTCACCTCAAATTTGTGCCAATTTTGGCGCTCTAACCCAAATTTCGTCCACCTTCAGGGGACTCCTAGCAATTTACGCAGTTTACCATCTCAATTGCGTTTGCTAAGTAAATTATACCGAATTTAAATGAAATTGATTTTTCCGTGGGATGCCGAAGGCAGCCAGGCTTTTGTACATTATGCTTTTACTTTGCCACTAAAATGCTCCATTTTAATGAACCTTCTTTCCCACTAAAATGCTTGGTCTCCCCCCAGAAAGTTACTAAAATGTTCAGATAATCGTTTTAGTATAAATACACAGGTGATTATTTCAAAAAAGAGAAAAAAAAACATTTCAACGCGAAATCATCTTCACTTACAGTGGCAAAACGACTGCTGGCGGCCGTTTTGTCCGTCGAGGTGATTATCGGCTGATAATCCGAGATAGCGAGCCAATGAGAGCGCGCGATTTTGTATAATCACCTGTGTATTTATACTAATGCTCATTATACATAGGCTGACAAGACTGTCAGTGAAATTTAAATGTTGTTAATTTCAACATTGGCACAACTGAAGGCTCAGCTTCACAAAAACGTATATGTACAACACAAATGTAGTATGATAAGTTAATATATGGTCTTGTTTGTTGTATTGCAACATAAGTGATGTTTCAATGTACAGTAATCTTCAAAGGATTGTTCTTGTCGATTTTGTTGTAAAACCTTCATTTTCTCTGAAAAATTCTTTTTGGTGGAGGGAGGGGGGGGGGGAGGTTGGGAATGCCACTAAAATGCTCGAATAATGCTTAATGCTCTTGCGTCACTAAATTAATGCTCGAAAAGTACCAGCATAATGTACAAAAGCCTAAGGGCAGCCACGGTAACAATTCGGGCCCGTTCCTTTGTCCTTTTTTTTTTTTTTTTGGGGGGGGGGGGGTGGGTTCATCGTAGTCACAAATGTACATACCCCACGTATATTGAATTAAACTCCGATCGGCGAATCCAAATATATGTCCTTCAGTATTTCCAAACTCCCTTACGGCTATCAGAACACCGACACTTCTCCCAGCGTTTTGGCCTTCTGAGCTCGCGTTAGACCACTCGTCGACGGTGAGGGAGTTCTGTTATTATGATAAAAGCAAAAGTTTGGTTTAGCATCCTTTCCGTCCGCATCTGAAAGTATCTGATAAAGTGGAAAGATAATTTTTCTTCGAGAACGGGAAGCTTTAATGTTAAGGAGAATTTTCTACGTTATTTCTAGATCTTGCTTCGTTCTGGAGTGTTTCCCTGTGAACACCGAACATTATTTTAATAGAACGAATACTCAAATCGATCTGTTTTCTTGCAAACCAGTTTGTTCAGTCGTTCCGACGTAGGAAGAAGATACAAAAATAGCCTTCAATGGCCAAACAAAATAAAAGATGAAATCAAGTTTCAAAAAATATATAGCTATCATCTATCGGCTGAACTCTAGTTGATACTTAGACTATCATCAACTGTGATCTTTGACGGGTTGAATTGGCACATATTTTGTCGAACTTATAACACTTCAAAGAAAAAAGAGCAAACTAACAAAAATCCGGTGTCTTGCCTTCATTTTGTCACAGATGTATCCTTTGTTTCGTGAGTTGTTCGTAACACGCAAGGTAAGTTGATCACAGGCGGCTGCTAAAATCGATGTCGCTTTCGATTTTGCGATTTTACTTGTACAACCCGAAGTACAATAGAAAAATCTCCCAAAATGTTTTTCGCTGATGGTGACTTTTTATATTCGCGACACAAAATTTATGATGTTTTCATGTCGCAAATTTTGTTGCTGATGGCAAGTTGTTTTATTCTCGATCGACGCTTCCTTCTGCTCTTCTTAAAAACTTTTTTGTATAAAACAGGCTAACAAAATCTGTACCTTGCTTGGTTCGCATTTTTGAGCGTTAAAATAGAATTTTCGATCCACCTATGTTTCTTACATCAATTCGTATGTTTGGAGGTCTCCCATCCAGATACTATCTCCGCCGGACAGGGTTTAACCTCGGGGGAACTTTTTGTCGTGGGAAGCTGTCAGATGCTCAGAGTACACGCCAAATTTGCTGTAAAAAAGAAGTTGAAGGGAACTTCATGTCAGCCTCGAAGCCAATGTTTACTATTTTACTGATTCACGTGCCTTTTCAGGGGGTATTTACCAAAGACATCTACCATGGCACTATAATGATTTTCGAGACCAAAACAATATCGTGTACTATCAGAGCTACATATTACGCAAAGACAACTTGAATCTCCTGAAAACAAAACGCAGCACAGTTGACAGTTATGGGAAAAAAACAGTGTGTCAAGTTACTGCACTAACACACGTAACGCAATGCGTGCCTTTAAAAAAAAGATATCCCGTGTGTCGTAAATCCCCCCCCCCCCCCCACCCCACCTCAAATATCCAGTATCCAGTATTAGATTAATATCCCGTATCCTGATAACCCCTAATAGGGCTTCGTTGCTTCCATTTGCAAATTTAGTAGCGTCAATAATAAGAGATAACCTCTATTTCAACCTCGTTCCCAGCTTCCCAGGTCTCTCTTCTCTGCCTCCTTTCCAGGTTGTCGTTGAGGAGAAAGCCCCTGGTTCAAGCTGGTCGTCCACAGGCATTTCCCAACTAAGGTAAAGTTTTCGTTATACTGGGCGAAAGCGTATTCGTTTGACAAGGCATTTTTAAAATAAATAATCTGTACTTTACAAGGTAAGTTTCAAAAACCTCAACTGAAAGAGCTAATGATATATTCCCACAGGAGATGAATTCCCACAAAAGCGGTCAAGCTCTTGTGACCGATAAGACCTCTGAGCCTTATCGAGCGGCGATTGACGTTCACAAAGTTTAAAGCTAAAATACATAACATGTACGGATACATAACTAAATAGATAATATTTAAAGATACATCAATTAAACGGGAAAGTATACAAAATGCGGCCCTGGATTCTCATTTTGAAACCTGTAAACTTTGTGGTACGTACGGATAAAATCAGGTAACGCATTCCACAGCTTAGCTGATAAGTGAAAAAAGATAACTAAGACCATAACTTGTTGTTCTGGGTTTATTGAGGGACAAAATGTTATCATTTCCTCGAAGATCATGAGAAGAAGACCGGAGAGAAAACTCAGTTAAATTTCACGTCAGTACAGTATAGCAGGAAAATCGTTAAAAACAGACTTTCACATAGTATTGTGAGAAAATTTTGAATGCGCTTATTGCATAGAGATCGATATAGAGTTTGACTTCAGTAATATGCAAACACAAATCTCAGTATTCTCTTGTTCCTTTGACAAGAAATTACGAAAGGCCAGTTTTTTTACTACGAGGATAACAGCGAAAAAAGCCCAACTTTGTAGCAAATTTTTCTGTTTGATTTGATTTGATTTGATTTTATTTTATTTTATTTCACCCTGCAAGAAAGAAAATAAATCTTGATGGTCTTTCTATATTAGCATCGATAAGAATAGTATTAATAGAGTAGAACACACAAAATTCTTAGGTGTTATCATCCATCAAAACCTCTCATGGCAGGCTCATATAAAAGCGATTTCTTCCAAAATTGCCAAATCCACTGGGATTATTATCTAATCACGTAAGTTTTTCTTTTCTAATACTCTTTGCACATTATAAAACTCTTTAATACTCCCATATCTTCTATACTGTCTTATTATTTGGGCATCCACTTACTCTTCTCATTTACAACCCCTTTTCCGTATCCAGTGAGAAAGCTTTAAGAATCCTTACTCACTCTCCACCACGTGCACATACTTACCCACTCTTTACCAAATTCAAAATACTCAACATATTTAATATTTATAAGTACCAAGTTTCTTGCTTTGTTTTCCTTCACATGCAGTAGCTCTTGCCCTCTCCTCTTTCATCTCTTTTCGTTCTTAACTCTGATTGCCATCAATATCTCACCAGGCAAAAAGAAAACTTACATCTTCATACTCACAAATATTTTTTTTCTCTTCGGGTACAGGGTCCTCAAATTTGGAATGACATTCCTCTCTCACTTCGTAATTCACTTATTCTTTCTAATTACAAACATAAACTGAGAGATTATTTTCAATAATTTTAAGTTTAAACTAAGTTGAACGTAAATTCTTTTTTCTCCCTTCAAACTCTTTTTTTATCACTTTTTGCACACTATCATTATTGTTATGTTTATTTTGCTTTATGTACAGTAATAATTCTTTTTATTTTGTAATAGTTTGCCTTTTCTCTGTAAATTTTGTACTTATTAAAGGGGCTAGGTCACGCTATTTTAGGTAATTTTGTTTAATTTTGTTAATTATGAGCTCTAAACGTCAAATTTGCAGAGCAAGAGTCTTTCATTTGCAACATCACAGCCACATAACAACTGAGAATGATTTTCCAACTTTGTAAATGACATTTTGATATAGACTGATATACTTTGAAAAAAGGCGGGCCGACGTTTTTCAAATTTACCCAAATTCAATCCATTTCAATCGTCTCCAGTTTTGTCCATCCATGTCCCTTCTTGGCTTCCCTGTGTTTTGTTAGAGTTCTTCTATAGTTTTGAACATGCAGTTATTTTGATATTTTACTTAATTCTATGACCATTCGATCATTGCTGAAATTGCCTAAAATTGCGTGACCTATCCCCTTTAATTTTTATTCTCATTGTAACTTAGCAGCACATTGTAACTCTCTGACCTACGCCGCATAAGCCTCTGGCTTTGGCGTTTTGTTATCGTTAACTTGTGCTTTGTGTACTTATTTATCAATTTTAAAAAAAATAAAATAAAAATAAAAACTTGTTCAGGAATCAAAAGTCTACGTTAACATCACACCCTAGGGCTATTCCTTTTGATCTGGCTCAGTAGAAATTTTCTCCGCGCTTTTTCCTCCGGATGCGCTTCAGCCATTTGATAAGGGCCAGCCTCGTGCTTCTCAAGTTGCCTCGTGCATGCCCAAAAAGAATTCTGGCTAATTCTGCCATTTCATGACAAGGCAACACCAGCTCCGATTCTCATTTTGTAGATTTTTTAATAAGTGTCGGGCCACCTATAGTCCTTCCCGCAAAATACAGCATCAATTGAAATTTTTAGCTTTCAAAACTTGCCCAAATTGTATTGGTAGGTCATGGAATTCATTCACAGAAAGGCAGTATGAGACAACTTCACTCGTGAACCGCCATGCCTTCATACAACAAAGCATTTTAGGCGTGCCAGTCTGCATGAAACCATCTCTCACCTCTGTTTTCTTTCAAAGGCTACATTCCAGCTTAATATAATGATGCCAGCCTGGGGGCTCCTGCAGACGAAAATGGCCCGAAAAATCACTTATAACATAGCAAACCAACCAGATTTCAGCCAAATAGCTCAATCCCCCAACATGAACCGTTGACATTTGTCATGTGATGCCCAAACCTGAGCCCACATTGACCCAAAACTGCAGTTATTTCAATGAGAATTCAGTCTTACAGGACGAAGCCAAGTGGAGGACACTGTTTATCGCCAAAAAAATACTTCGAAAAATGATAGCATAAGCAAGCACTTGGGACGTAAACGGTTAAACTTATGACTGGTGCTTACAGTGTAACCCTTATATTTAATGACGACGAGGAGGATGTAAAACTCCGTGCTTTTCGAGTTGGGCCTACAAATCACCCGCCGAACCAAGTGATTTATAAGTGTCTACCACTGAAAATTGTCCTCAGCACTCTCACAGGAATCTGGGTTAAGGAATCAGTTAAAGTTTTTAGGTTATTTCATATAAAACTATAGAGTTTTCGTCTAATTATGCAGTATTTCGTCATCTGTTAAAAAAGGGGTCGTTTTGCCAGTTATTGTCAAATTCCGAAGAGAACTTGAGTATTTTTGCGGATAACAATCTCAGTAATTTTTGGGATAAGGGGTAACTTGGAATTCCCCCGAAATTTTAGGAATAAGGGATTACTAAAAGTCGACGTCTTAGTTTGTTTACATTATCGCAAATGGAGGTGCCTGTCTGCTTGCTCCACTAACCAGGTCGATCATATCATTCTCGAAGAAAACTGTCCATCCGCCATTTTGGTGGATGGATAACGCATACTCTTTGGAAGTGTCAGCGTCCAAGTAAGAGCGCGTGTCCATAACTATGTATCTGTCGCGGGTAATAATGTGAATAATTCAGCCATAACTTCAAAACATTGATTTATTTGTAGTCTTGATGC
>OX421446.1:7197321-7207321 GCA_949126865.1 Montipora capitata
AGCTATGATCCTTGCAGTTATGAACGCAATTTTGGCAATTGCGTAGAGAAGCCTGAAAAATTCAGGACTTCAACGAGGTTTGAACCGGTGACCAGATGCCAGATGTTCCCCGCAGATAGCAAAGTCAATCAGACAATCGGCGAGAATTGTATCACTTTTTAAATCGTGATTTCATTGTGCTGACTGCAGTATTCTTGTCAGGACGATTGTAGTCAGATGACAATGAACGTGGAGCAGCAGATCTTGGCAAGACACTGCTCTCCTGTCCCTGGAGAATCTTCATTACCATTTCCTTGAGATGGGCAACATATTCTGTGCAAAAGGATAACGAAGCGATGTAAAAATAGATGTGTTACAGATACATGTATACAGTGTAAGACAAGTGAAATAAGAGCAGTACTGTAGTGCTCCCATGGCCAGCAATCCCCACGACCCAGCCATGAGCCCCCACACCAAGCCAAAGGACCTGGACTAAGCAAAGCTGCTGGAGACAAAGGGGCTCATTGAGCCGGGGATAGCCAGAGCCTTGAGACCACCAAAACCTGAGGCACCCATAATCCTACGACTGCAGCTGCGAAACTAACAGAAAATCACTTATGTCTGACAGGTAAAACTATTTCAGTCTGCTATCAGACATTATAATAAATTATTAGGATTGGCCATCTATCAGACATTATAATAAATTATTAGTATTGGCCATCTACAGCATCTCTTTAGTGTTTGTGTGACTTACGGTTTTGATACTGGAAGTAGAATAAGAAATGACTGTGTACTGAAAAAACAATTATTTTGTGTATCACGTTTTAAGTGGTTGCAACTCAAGGGTTAACAGACTGAGTTTCTTGTTATTCAAAAGACCCTACCTTTTGTTTCCGTGCCAATTAAAATAAGCATCGACAGATGTTACTGGTTTTTTTCCTGTCACACAACACTCAAAGCATGTCATGGCATTGTGTTTATTTTTGTTGTGTATATTAAATTACCGTGAACCATGTTTGGAGACAACATCCAGCACCCAATACAATACATACAATACATACTTAATTGACCACTCCCCATAGGGGCTTTTCAGGGCCAATGAAACACAATCAACAAAACCACAGAACAGAACAACAACTGTTAAGAATCCCAACTGGCCAGAGGCAAACCATTTGGCTATTTACAAATGCAGCAGGGAAGTTGAACCAGGGATTTCCAGGGTCAAATTCAGTGAGTGGTCACAGCGGGCCTTGAACCTGGGATCTCTGGATGTCAAGGCAAGCGCCCTAACCACTGGACCACACTACCTCCCAACAGAAATCCAACCTCTGACTAGCGGTTTATTTCCCGTAATTTCCACTATTTACAAGCGTCAAGGGGTCTTAGTTGCTAAGACCCTAGTCGTAGGTACAGCTGTAGGTCTTTTTTGTAACACCCGTGAAAATTTCACCCAATTCTTAGCCATTGCTAACCTGTACACTGTTCCACATTCACGACTTGGCTCATAGAACCCTTTGATTTGACTTTTCAGGGGTACAGCTGTAATGCAGATTACCAAACATGATTATAATTCACGGAAGAAAATTAATCTTCATAACAGATGCAATTTAATTCTATGCACTTTTTACATTCACTCAGAATCAGAGTGTAGATAAGTTATTATAAGAAGCGTTCGTGTACATGTAGAACATCATTGCTCTGTCCATTTTTCACTACTCCCTACTTGATCAGCGGTTTTTGGGAAGTAGTGGAAATGTATATTATGAGCCAGATTTGAAAACACAGCAGGCATAATTTCAGTGGTCATGAATTTTATATGCATCTGGCATTTGGTCTGATTTTCGCTGCTGAAACCAATGGACTATAACATACATGTATGACATTCCATATTAATATATCTCTCACGACAGATAGAAGGCACACTATGATTGGCTACTTTTAATAGCGGGTTGTATTCTTCAGTATGGCCTGCTAAGTTTGAAATTTTGATGCAGCGTCATTAATTCTTTAAGCAAGTTTTTCATATTGTCTATTTTGAGATAAACTTGTGAAACTACTTGAATCTTTAGGAAACTACTTACTTCAAAAAGCCAATAAGATTTCTTTGTTTTTCAGGTTTTTACGCACGCTAATCATTTGTGACAGTTGAACGTTTCTGTTGACTTCAACTAGTCTCTCCTTTCCCATATGCCTTATTACCTCAGAGATATACCGTGTTTACCCGTGTATAAGTCGACCCCCCACCCCCATTTTTGATGGCAAAAAAAACAATTTGTTAATTTCTTTGCTAAATGTTCATGGGATACTAATCTTGAATTCTTCGATTTCTGGAACTGTGGATTCACAAAAAATTAAGGGCCTCAAGGGCTTAATAGTTTTGTGGTTCAGCGGTTGTTGTATGTGCGGGCATTTTGTCCTTGAATTTCGAAAAAGTTCTCAGAAAATCGAACATGTAAACCTCGAACTAACGTGTTTCGTTGTTCAAGGATAAAGGGCTTTAGAGGATAAGCACAACATCACAGAAGCAGGAGTCAATCTTTGAAAATAACTTAAAAAACGATGCGAAATGTGCAAGGTTTAATTGGTCCTTGACTTATAATTTCTCACATGGCAAACGAAACAAAACTCATAAACCAAACAATACAAAGTTTGCAAAAGCATTTAAATCATCCAGGTTTGTATAAAGAATAAAAAACAATCATTAGCAGTCAGCATTTTCAGGCAACACGAGTGATGATCATGCTTGCACGCAAACACAAGGTATTGCGCCAGGTTACTAAGCCGTTGAAGGATCGCATTTTATTTGAAGAAACAAGAATGTTTTTTAGAGATTCCGCCTTTGGAAAACGAAATTTCCAGTGTCTATTTCATATTATTTTGTGCTTGTGAGTATCTTCAACATTTAAAGTAAAACAAATCCTTTTTCATTTCAACTGGAATTGCTTAATTACATTCATTGTGAAGTCTTTCGTCATTCATTTTGAAGCCTTTCGTCCACTACGTTCGTTATGCCCAAAGAACACATTATATGATGTTAATTTTGAATAAATTATTTAGCTGGAACTTGGCTCGAAATCTTTGACCCATGTATAAGTCGAGGGCGATTTTTGCAGCTTCTTTTGAGGCCATAAAAGGTCGACTTATACACGGGTAAATACGGTAGTTATAATAAATATCTCACTAACCTCATCTTCTCAGTCTGTTCTGTACATGTAAGTTACGGATTCTCATTTTCCTGTTGATTTATGGCTTCGTGTTTGGGCCATAAATCAGTGGGAAAAATCTAGGCCGTAACTTAAATGTGCAGTACGCACTTCGAACTCGGTTAGTTGGAGGTACATGTATGTAGTCTAATGCATTACCAATTCAGCTGACCAGTGGGTTTTTTTTTCGGTTTTAATTACTAACAGGGGAAACATCACCTCTTGAGAAAAAGACCACTAGGAATGAAGTTGTTGATGGTCTACATGTAAATGATGATGAGGAAAGTGGAATAAAAAGAAGCTCTAACTTTGGGGCTGCAGCAAAGAAGTTGCCTGGTGGAGGAATGGGTTTTGGCAATCTCATCAATCCTAATATCTTGGCTGAGAAAAAACTGAAGAAAGTTCATCAGGATGAGAAGAGAGAGAACAAAGGAAAAACAGAAGAGGCTTTTGTGCCAACCACCGAACCAAGCAAGCCATCCCTAGTGAAGACTAAAACACCTGTGGTAAGTTTGTCATTGTTAACTTTTTTTTAATTTATGTGTTATTTAGGGCTGTCAATAAATTTGAAAGTAGAAGGCTTACAATAATAAAAAGAAAGTGGCCATGAAAGTGAGCTTGGCTCACTTGACTGTGGACGGAAAAACTGGGAACTATTCAGTTAAATGTTCCAAGTACTCCACACCATTCACACAAACGGTTGAATGTGGGTAGTTTTGTCATGATTTTTCTTGTTTAACCTTCTTAAAATATGCCAAGACGGGGAGAAAATTTGTCAAAAGCTTTGTCGATGATAATTTAACAAGTGTAAGATTTTTCATCTTGACTTGTGGTGGTAAAATGAGGTGAAAGTAGCCGGCTGAAGATGGCTTACTAGCTGGTGGTTTTGGCCGGCTCCCAGCCCTTATTGACAACGTTGGTTATTTTATTATTATATAAACTTCACTATAGGGTCAGAACAATGTACAGCATGAAGAAGGGAGCAAGGACGGCTTAGCGATTATCAACCCGTGCCTTCCACCTCTGTGAACCCAAGTTCAGCTCCGACCACAGGGTCGTATGTGGGCTGAGCCTGAGTAAACGTCGGTCGATCTCAGTCTGACTCAGAAGTTTTTTCTTCAGGTACTCAGACTGGTTTTCCTCCCTCATCAAAATTGACTTTCAATCAATTATATCCTGTAGCAGGCAGATACCCTCAATGGGGATAACCTGTGGTATCCTTTCCTTTCATTGAATTGAATGAATAAAGTTGAATTAATTAAATTAAATTAAGCCAATGAATTACCCCGGGTCCAGACTGAAAACATGATGGACTGCAACACTAGGAACTATGTTCCCTGCTCTTTATGAACAGTGTATAGGTTCTTTAGAGCGAGTTTCAATCGAGTGTCGTAAAACCAAAACCAAAGTAATTACTTTGGCCAATCAAAAAGGACGGAGACAATCCAGTAAACCAATCGAAACTCAAAGTAATCACACGGAACCGACACAAAGCGTGGGAAAATGTACACGTGCGAGCCTCGATTGGTTTTGGTTTTACTTCTGATTGGTTGAAAAAATGGGGCGAGAACTTTGAACCAATCACTGAGTGAATTAATGCAAAACCAAAGCAATTCGCTAATTACTTTCGACACAATTGAAAGCCGCTGTAATGTCTCCCAAGATTAACAAGTCAAGTGTTTGAAGACGGCAGCTACAATTTGCCGTTGTTATCTGAGTTCTAAGACTAGAATGACAATGTTTTGGGAAGGTTCTGCAATCAGGTTGAACTGGTTTCTGTGTGAAG
The DNA here is from genome assembly GCA_949126865.1 of Montipora capitata. NCBI lineage: Eukaryota > Metazoa > Cnidaria > Anthozoa > Scleractinia > Acroporidae > Montipora > Montipora capitata. The sequence goes on from OX421446.1 coordinate 7,202,290, forward strand.
GGTAAATCACCTTTCTTTGGGTAGTTTTGTTGCCGTCGGGCTATCAAATCACAGAGCAAAGTGTCCTCATTTGAGGGATAAAAGTCTTTATGGGCCTATACCTTAATGAAAAAATGGTCAGTATGGAGGTTATTGTGTGAATATACAATCACAGAGCCAAGCTAAGGGATAAAACGTCAGGGAAAAATATTATTATTTTGTCCTTTTTGTTAAGACTTACAACACTTCATTGCTGATGGTAAGCTAAGTGCTGTTTATCACATAGAATTGGTAGGAATTTAATTGCCTTTTATTGCTGTTTGTAATGGTGGTTAGAAGTTCAGAATAATGAAGGAATCCAGAAAAAAAAATGTTTCAAGGGGTGCTGAGGATGTTTTTTTCAGTTTTGTTCAAAAGTACAGAAGCTTGATTTTTGCATGTGATTGAACAATAAGAGGGAGGTTTCATAAGTATTGCTCTATATTTTGTGGGCAGGTTTTCGTGGTAGTACATTGTACATTGTATCTTTTTCCATTACCCTAGGCTGATTAGATGACTGGCAAATTATGGAGGGCATTAAAACGGTTTAGTCCATTATTTAAATCAGGAATCCAGAGTTAGTGCTATAACCCATGTCTGAAACAATGTCATGGTTATTCGGATACTAAACAGCTTCTTAGAATCGACACATAATTTCATTGGATCAATATTGTACAGTACACAGGTCTATTGTGTTTAAGGTTGGGGTCAATAATTCCTGATCTGGGCCTGGTTACCCACTTAAGGCAAGTAACTATTGTCTTAGAACGTTGATTGCTTGCCAGAGCCTAAAATCTACTTGTCTTGGACCGCTGGCTCGAGATTTTCTCTAGTGTTGATTGTGGTTTCTGCCTGTAGAGGGAGCCTTATCAAAAGTTTATTGGCATATTTTTTTTTCCAGAGTAGCAAAGAAAGATCAGCACCACCTGTTGCTCTCGCCTCTCCCGGTAAATAATTACTGTCTAATAATTATTTCCAATTCAATGATTTTGCATAGGAATTTTATTGGCAGAGCCACTAACTATGCTGACTATGGTCGGTATCACAAACTTTATACCGACTGTAACTATAAATACGCCGTTGATTACTGGCTTAAAATGTTATGTACAATATGTAATATACCGAGCAAAAATTAAGCCATTAGATACTGGCTTAAAATGTTACAGTATATAATATACCGAGCAAAAATTAAGGCATTTGTAATGTCTCTTTAATACAAAGCCTATTTTTCTCGTATAGTTCGTTACCCTTTTAGTATTTGTATGCCCTTGTAATTTACACTCGTTCATTAGTCCGCTTCAGCGTCCTTTTATGTTCCTTTTCTTAGGTCCCGTTGTTAACACGTAACACTTAAGTTTTGCCGTATGTAAATTTAAACGTAAGTCTCTTTATAAGTTAAGTTCGACAACAGTTTCGCCGTCCTTGCTGATCCAGCAATTGGTAAGAGTTTCGTCCTAGTTTTACGGTTTTTTAATGCTTCTTTCGGTTTTAGCCTGTAATTCCATGTTTGTAAACGTTTCGTAATTTAACCTTGTTCTTAGGTATTTACCAGCGACAACATGATACGTTGGAGTCAGTATAATTGCTGGAGTGCTAAGTCGAATGGTCCCTGACCATTTCACCATTAGATACTGGCTTAAAATGTTACAGTATATATATGTTTTCGGTTGGGAATACGCCGTTGTTTGCTCGCTTAAAATGTCACAGTATGTATATTTTTTGAATCGGAAATACGCCGTTGTTTATTGGCTTGAAATGCCACAGTATATAATATACCGACCAAAAATTAAGCCATTAGAGACTGGCTTAAAATGTTGCAGTATATAGTCAAGGGCACACCAACGTCAATTTTCTGAAAATATCTGTTCGGAAGACGATTTGAGATCTAGAATTTTCGGAACATTTGTTGTAAAATTCCTTGCTTGCCTGCCTGTCCTAGGATTTTTGAACATCAAAAAATGTGACCCTATTTGGGAAAACCGGGCTTAACGAAAATAGCGTTGTAATGCATTTTCAATGCATTTTAAATGCGTTGATAATGCATTACAACGCATTGATAATGGTTCTCAACGCATTTGTAATGTTATTCAGTCCACTGTAAAAACGTTGACAATGTTCAACAAATGTTTAAGAATGGATGAAAAACGCGTTGCCAACGCGTTGGCAACTTTTTCCAACGTTTGATACAAATTCTGCACAAAACGTTGAAAACAAAGCTAAATACATTGTCAACACAACCAATAGCGGTTTATTTACCAGCAACAAATTCAATTGAACATCATAATTCTGCATCTGAGAGAATTTGATTTTGTTTGATTAATAAAGAGCAATTTGTCGCAACTTACATTAAAAATTTTGCGAAGCAACAGCCAATATACCCACCAGAAGTATAAACGTTGAAAAAGAAAATGTTGGCGTGATTTGTTTGGCGCTTCGCCCCCGAGCTTGCCACTAATTAGTTCAATATTTTTTCTGTCATAAATTTTAAGTAAACTTTTCGATTTCATTGGCTTCGAAAAGAAAGAGTAAGCTTCAAAAAGTCTTTGAAATGCATCAAGCTGTTCACGATTAAATGCAACCGACGGTATAGCAATTTTCATCGTTCTTAACTCATCATCCCAAGTCACGCACACCACGCATTTGACAAAGATCTTTTTTTATCAATGTAGCCTTGCTTCGCTCTTGGCAAACGATTGCGTTTCAGGAAATTTCACTCCTATTTAGTATTATAAGTATTTCTGATGACGCCTTCACTTGCTACTCAAGGGAATGGTTATTAATGGTCATTTATTTTCCCTGGTGATTTTGTACAAACATTACGAAGCAGACACTGAGGCAGACAAAGGCGCGCTACATGTTACATCATGTTATGGCTCGATCGTTTTGCGCCTTTTATCTTTATGGTGTTTTATTGCAATGGTTGGCAAACTGACCGTTTTGATAACTTAACCGCAAAAGGGTTTAATCTGCACTGGGGTAAAAGCAATTTTAGGAGGCCCGCAGAACAAAATTTTTTCTGTATCAGCAGTTCAAATTCGTGATCGCTCGTGCGCAACGTTGACATTCCTTTGTTTAATCCATGTGCCATACAAATCATGTTTGTGATGTTGCGGTATTTTGTTGCAGTTGCCAACTGAAATTCTCTGGATCAATTTATTGGCCCGATTTTTCGTATTGGTTACACATAAAGTGTTCTTTATTTTAAGTCAAATCTATTTTGCATATGTATAACGAGATTCGCGGAACGGAAAGGAGCAGTGGTATTTGAGGCCAAAATATTATCTGTGGACTTAAAGATGAAAACAATGAAGTATCTGTCCTTCATTCCGGAAACAAGAGAACTTGCCGACACATCTTTGCCTGTAAAATGTCACACTTCTACTTGTGGGAATCGTCAAGAAACTACAGGCCCGGGTTGCTCGAAGCATGGTTAGCGCTATTAAACCATCGTTAAATATCATGGAAACCTATAGGTTTTGACACCCGTAAGATACTTTAAACTTGCAGCTATTTGTATGGTGTTAGGCAACAAGTTTTAATTTAACTCATGTCAGGACACTGCATGCATGCAAATCCGAACAACCACAGTGTTGATTTTTACATGTTTCGTGCGCTAGTCCTTACCCGAGTTAGCAACGTTCCTGTATTCATCCATTTTCGTTGATAACCTACGTACTGTACGGAACGCGAGTTTTGTCCGATGTCCTTCTACAATTTAGGGATGTATATTTAATTTAAAGGCTCTCTCAAGCCAGTCGCCGATGGCAAAAGTATTAATTTTGACAAGGATTGGAGCCATTTATTTCTATTATAAAAATCCTACACTGCACAGTAAATGTATATACACGTACACAATATCTCTTGTCAAAACGATAAACAATAAAGCGTAATACCAAAAATAATATTAAAGTTTTTCACAAAGGAACGGTTGATTTGAATTCAGTTAAATTTGAGTCTCGATCGATTGTTCAAATCGAATGTCATTCAAGAAACACACGCATGTATCAGACAGTCTTTTTACCGCCGTAATTTAGTTCAACACCGTAAGAACTGAAGCCAAAAAGGTAAGTAACAGCAGCCATAGGATAGTTGAGTTTTACACTTAGGCGCGTTCTCTGCAAAATTACAGGAAAACTCCATGTATTTGTTGTTTCTGCTCAAATTCAAACCGATACGTACGTGCTAGAGTTGCGTAACAATTCGTTGTAAAGATTTCGTAGTAACTAATAGTGGCGGTTTCATTAAACGCGTTGTCAATGTTTGACAACGCATTGACAATGTTTTGAAATGATTTTGAAATGGATTTGGAACGCATTTCGGTTCCGTTGAAAAACATTGCCAACGTTTTAAAACGCAATGGAAATGCTCTTCAACGCATTTTCAACGCGTTGAAAATGCATTACAACGAAAAAACGCTTCAACGCTATTTCCGTTAAGCCTGCTTTTCCCAAATAGGGTCACAAATGGTCTAATTGCCCATTTTTAATGGCTTTTTACCCTAAAAAGGTCACCTAGAATTTTCGGGAGCCTTTTTTCTGGCTGAAATTTTCGAAAAGGTAAGTTTTGATCCCTATAATTTTCGGATCACTAAACTTTCAGCTAGGGAATCCGAAGAGATATGCCTATATCTACCGTTTAAATACTAAAATAATTTAACAATGCTATGTTTAAGTGGTTTAGAACTACAGACATATCATCGTTGGGAGTCCCTGTATAGTGTTCTTGATCGAAATTACGCCGTTGCTTACTGGCTTAAAATGTTACAGTATGTATATATTTTGGGTCGGAAATATGCCGTTGTTTACTGGCTTAAAATGTTACAGTATTGTAGCGACTGTACCCCCCTTAGGAAAAGCTTGTGTACCAGTCCCGCGCAAAGTTAGTGTTGATGTCGGATTAAAACAGAAAGAAACTACTTGTCGCTGTGTTGTATTAAAGCTCGTTACTGGTATTTTTGGTCGAGATATGGAACCATCACATTGGTGGCAGCGGTGGGAGACTCGGATACAATCGA
>OX421446.1:7209821-7232321 GCA_949126865.1 Montipora capitata
GTCACCGAGTACTTTTGAGCGATTGATGGAATTGATTTTAGCAGGACTGAGGTTTGAAACCTGCTTGATTTACTTAGACGACACTATTGTGTATGGAAAAACCTTTCTGGAAGAGCTGGAGCGTTTGGAGGAAATCTTCGTTCGGTTTGGATCTGCTGGACTTAAGCTGAAACCTAGCAAATGTGTGCTGTTTCAGAGGAGTGTCGCATACTTGGGCCACATCGTCTCTGAAAGAGGTATAGAGACAGATCCTTCTAAGGTTGAACGCGTGTGTAAGTGGCCGGTGCCAGAGAATGCCACGGAAGTTAAGAGCTTCCTAGGACTTGCAAGTTATTATCGACGTTTTGTTCCTAACTTTGCTCACGTGGCCAAGCCTCTTCACAGATTAACCGAAGCTAGAATTGACTTTGTCTGGACACCGGAGTGCCAGTTGGCATTTGACATGTTGAAGAACCTACTGTCTACTACTCCTGTATTGTCATATCCGGATTTTACAGCGGAATTTATACTTGACTCGGATGCCAGTAATCATGGAATCGGAGCTGTCTTAAGTCAGTTGAAGGACGGAGTGGAACATCCTGTTGCTTATACCAGCAGAACGTTGACTAAAGCAGAAAGGAATTATTGTGTGATACGGAAGGAACTACTTGCTGTTGTGGAGTCTGTAAAGCATTTTCGTCATTACTTACATGGCCAGAAGTTTCGCATCAGAACTGACCATGCACCCCTCCGCTCGGTGCTGAGAGTTAAAGAGCCAGAGGCACAATTTGCAAGGTGGATAGAGTTTCTGAGTCCATTTGAGTATGAGATTGAATATCGGGAAGGCCAACGGCATACCAACGCCATACCAACGCAGATGCCATGTCACGAAGACCTTGTAGCGAAGGCTGTAAGTGGTGTAAAGAGTGGAAGAAAGCTGAACAACTGATCGGCGTCGCTGTACAGACTTAGATTTCGATTTCCAAGATAGAAGAGCTTGCTGAAGAGGAAGCGGATAGTACTTGGGTTGAGAAGAGTGGCGCAAAACCGTCCTCAGCTACTGGTGAGCATTGCCTGTCAAACGATCTACTTAGTCCCAAGTGCAACACGATCAAGTTAGAAACCGACCTGGACCAGGGAATATCTTCGTCTTCAACAGGAAACAGATCCAAGTCTCAAGGTCATACTGCAGTTTAAAGGGATACTCTATCCCTCAAAACAACTTTTGCTCAAAAGGTAGTGTTAACATCATAAATACGGAAAAACCATAAAATATATGAAAAAAAAAAGTAGAAAAGTCTGAAAATCGCTGAGAAACAGCAAAAATATCCCTTATCAGAGGACCGGAACTGAAAACGACATTTCTGAAAACATGTGATTGATGACGTAGAAAGAAGAACCCTTTCTCGAGTGTCTTGTTTACTTTACTTAAAAAAATGTGCAATGGAGTCTGAGGATTCGCGAAATAGTTCTTCTTCCGATAATAGTAGTGACGAAAGTGCCGAGGGACCTTCATTTATTGATTGTGAAGGAGCACAGCCATACTTATTTGAGCCGTACGACAGTGATGCAAGCTCGGGTACGGACTCTTCAAATGATTCTGGCGAACGACAATACGAGCGACTACAAAATACAGACTGGCAAGCGATCAATTTCAATTTGCAATGTGTAGCAAATGCTGTTGTAGTCCAAACTTAGGACGGTGTTATTGTTGATTGTGTCGATAAACCAAAACCAGAAATAAAGCTTTCTTGTGACAGAGAAATGGTATTTGTCCCATTTTTATGGGGGCAGCGCGAACCGATTGAGACCGATTAACAGAATTCCTCAAGTCAAAGTTTATTTTGCACTATATGAGAAACCCTGCTTTGACTAATTGTATCTATACCTTAGGTGTACTTGTGGGAATTGCCAACGTCTTCAACGTGTAGAAGAGTGCATCTGTTGCTCCGAAATTGACTGTATTGTTGCCAAAAACAACGAAGCAGTCGAACACGAAGGGCTGACCGAGCCGCTTGTTTGCATTACGCAGCACCCAGGTTTTAATTCTGTCTGCTTGAACCACTGGGTACTGCAGACAGCTTGGTACCAGTACAAACAGCAGTACCATACCTTTTATGAGGGCCCAGAACATAAGCAAAACCGTCACATAGCTTACAGGCAGCTGGCAAGGTGGTGCTGGGGGGTTTTGGGACGTGAGGTTAAAGTTGTCCTTACATCTTGTGCTGTTTGCTGTATTCGAGCACACTTCCCTCCTCCAGGCATTGAAGAAGACTATTCTTTTCAAGGATTTCGCTTTGCAGACGAGTAAAGCGTGAAAAAAACCTCATTTACGCATTATTTTTAATGTTAAATGTAGAGCATTCACAATCTGGTATTCAAACATTCGTAACAATTGTCAAGTTTTACCTCGTGCTTTTACACGTCTGGGTTAATTGCTAAATGAAATATATAAAATGTTTAAATCTAATTTGTGTTTGCTCCGGTTTACAAAGTGATGTAAAAGTGCCAGATGTTCCCCGCAGATAGCAAAGTCAATCAGACAATCGGCGAGAATTGTATCACTTTTTAAATCGTGATTTCATTGTGCTGACTGCAGTATTCTTGTCAGGACGATTGTAGTCAGATGACAATGAACGTGGAGCAGCAGATCTTGGCAAGACACTGCTCTCCTGTCCCTGGAGAATCTTCATTACCATTTCCTTGAGATGGGCAACATATTCTGTGCAAAAGGATAACGAAGCGATGTAAAAATAGATGTGTTACAGATACATGTATACAGTGTAAGACAAGTGAAATAAGAGCAATACTGTAGTGCTCCCATTTCCAGCAATCCCCACGACCCAGCCATGAGCCCCCACACCAAGCCAAAGGACCTGGACTAAGCAAAGCTGCTTGAGACAAAGGGGCTCATGGCTGGGGATAGCCAGAGCCTTGAGACCACCAAAACCTGAGGCACCCATAATCCTACGACTGCAGCTGCGAAACTAACAGAAAATCACTTATGTCTGACAGGTAAAACTATTTCAGTCTGCTATCAGACATTATAATAAATTATTAGGATTGGCCATCTATCAGACATTATAATAAATTATTAGTATTGGCCATCTACAGCATCTCTTTAGTGTTTGTGTGACTTACGGTTTTGATACTGGAAGTAGAATAAGAAATGACTGTGTACTGAAAAAACAATTATTTTGTGTATCACGTTTTAAGTGGTTGCAACTCAAGGGTTAACAGACTGAGTTTCTTGTTATTCAAAAGACCCTACCTTTTGTTTCCGTGCCAATTAAAATAAGCATCGACAGATGTTACTGGTTTTTTTCCTGTCACACAACACTCAAAGCATGTCATGGCATTGTGTTTATTTTTGTTGTGTATATTAAATTACCGTGAACCATGTTTGGAGACAACATCCAGCACCCAATACAATACATACAATACATACTTAATTGACCACTCCCCATAGGGGCTTTTCAGGGCCAATGAAACACAATCAACAAAACCACAGAACAGAACAACAACTGTTAAGAATCCCAACTGGCCAGAGGCAAACCATTTGGCTATTTACAAATGCAGCAGGGAAGTTGAACCAGGGATTTCCAGGGTCAAATTCAGTGAGTGGTCACAGCGGGCCTTGAACCTGGGATCTCTGGATGTCAAGGCAAGCGCCCTAACCACTGGACCACACTACCTCCCAACAGAAATCCAACCTCTGACTAGCGGTTTATTTCCCGTAATTTCCACTATTTACAAGCGTCAAGGGGTCTTAGTTGCTAAGACCCTAGTCGTAGGTACAGCTGTAGGTCTTTTTTGTAACACCCGTGAAAATTTCACCCAATTCTTAGCCATTGCTAACCTGTACACTGTTCCACATTCACGACTTGGCTCATAGAACCCTTTGATTTGACTTTTCAGTAGTACAGCTGTAATGCAGATTACCAAACATGATTATAATTCACGGAAGAAAATTAATCTTCATAACAGATGCAATTTAATTCTATGCACTTTTTACATTCACTCAGAATCAGAGTGTAGGTAAGTTATTATAAGAAGCGTTCGTGTACATGTAGAACATCATTGCTCTGTCCATTTTTCACTACTCCCTACTTGATCAGCGGTTTTTGGGAAGTAGTGGAAATGTATATTATGAGCCAGATTTGAAAACACAGCAGGCATAATTTCAGTGGTCATGAATTTTATATGCATCTGGCATTTGGTCTGATTTTCGCTGCTGAAACCAATGGACTATAACATACATGTATGACATTCCATATTAATATATCTCTCACGACAGATAGAAGGCACACTATGATTGGCTACTTTTAATAGCGGGTTGTATTCTTCAGTATGGCCTGCTAAGTTTGAAATTTTGATGCAGCGTCATTAATTCTTTAAGCAAGTTTTTCATATTGTCTATTTTGAGATAAACTTGTGAAACTACTTGAATCTTTAGGAAACTACTTACTTCAAAAAGCCAATAAGATTTCTTTGTTTTTCAGGTTTTTACGCACGCTAATCATTTGTGACAGTTGAACGTTTCTGTTGACTTCAACTAGTCTCTCCTTTCCCATATGCCTTATTACCTCAGAGATATACCGTGTTTACCCGTGTATAAGTCGACCCCCCACCCCCATTTTTGATGGCAAAAAAAACAATTTGTTAATTTCTTTGCTAAATGTTCATGGGATACTAATCTTGAATTCTTCGATTTCCGGAACTGTGGATTCACAAAAAATTAAGGGCCTCAAGGGCTTAATAGTTTTGTGGTTCAGCGGTTGTTGTATGTGCGGGCTTTTTGTCCTTGAATTTCGAAAAAGTTCTCAGAAAATCGAACATGTAAACCTCGAACTAACGTGTTTCGTTGTTCAAGGATAAAGGGCTTTAGAGGATAAGCACAACATCACAGAAGCAGGAGTCAATCTTTGAAAATAACTTAAAAAACGATGCGAAATGTGCAAGGTTTAATTGGTCCTTGACTTATAATTTCTCACATGGCAAACGAAACAAAACTCATAAACCAAACAATACAAAGTTTGCAAAAGCATTTAAATCATCCAGGTTTGTATAAAGAATAAAAAACAATCATTAGCAATCAGCATTTTCAGGCAACACGAGTGATGATCATGCTTGCACGCAAACACAAGGTATTGCGCCAGGTTACTAAGCCGTTGAAGGATCGCATTTTATTTGAAGAAACAAGAATGTTTTTTAGAGATTCCGCCTTTGGAAAACGAAATTTCCAGTGTCTATTTCATATTATTTTGTGCTTGTGAGTATCTTCAACATTTAAAGTAAAACAAATCCTTTTTCATTTCAACTGGAATTGCTTAATTACATTCATTGTGAAGTCTTTCGTCATTCATTTTGAAGCCTTTCGTCCACTACGTTCGTTATGCCCAAAGAACACATTATATGATGTTAATTTTGAATAAATTATTTAGCTGGAACTTGGCTCGAAATCTTTGACCCATGTATAAGTCGAGGGCGATTTTTGCAGCTTCTTTTGAGGCCATAAAAGGTCGACTTATACACGGGTAAATACGGTAGTTATAATAAATATCTCACTAACCTCATCTTCTCAGTCTGTTCTGTACATGTAAGTTACGGATTCTCATTTTCCTGTTGATTTATGGCTTCGTGTTTGGGCCATAAATCAGTGGGAAAAATCTAGGCCGTAACTTAAATGTGCAGTACGCACTTCGAACTCGGTTAGTTGGAGGTACATGTATGTAGTCTAATGCATTACCAATTCAGCTGACCAGTGGGTTTTTTTTTCGGTTTTAATTACTAACAGGGGAAACATCACCTCTTGAGAAAAAGACCACTAGGAATGAAGTTGTTGATGGTCTACATGTAAATGATGATGAGGAAAGTGGAATAAAAAGAAGCTCTAACTTTGGGGCTGCAGCAAAGAAGTTGCCTGGTGGAGGAATGGGTTTTGGCAATCTCATCAATCCTAATATCTTGGCTGAGAAAAAACTGAAGAAAGTTCATCAGGATGAGAAGAGAGAGAACAAAGGAAAAACAGAAGAGGCTTTTGTGCCAACCACCGAACCAAGCAAGCCATTCCTAGTGAAGACTAAAACACCTGTGGTAAGTTTGTCATTGTTAACTTTTTTTTAATTTATGTGTTATTTAGGGCTGTCAATAAATTTGAAAGTAGAAGGCTTACAATAATAAAAAGTAAGTGGCCATGAAAGTGAGCTTGGCTCACTTGACTGTGGACGGAAAAACTGGGAACTATTCAGTTAAATGTTCCAAGTACTCCACACCATTCACACAAACGGTTGAATGTGGGTAGTTTTGTCATGATTTTTCTTGTTTAACCTTCTTAAAATATGCCAAGACGGGGAGAAAATTTGTCAAAAGCTTTGTCGATGATAATTTAACAAGTGTAAGATTTTTCATCTTGACTGGTGGTAAAATGAGGTGAAAGTAGCCGGCTGAAGATGGCTTACTAGCTGGTGGTTTTGGCCGGCTCCCAGCCCTTATTGACAACGTTGGTTATTTTATTATCATATAAACTTCACTATAGGGTCAGAACAATGTACAGCATGAAGAAGGGAGCAAGGACGGCTTAGCGATTATCAACCCGTGCCTTCCACCTCTGTGAACCCAAGTTCAGCTCCGACCACAGGGTCATATGTGGGCTGAGCCTGAGTAAACGTCGGTCGATCTCAGTCTGACTCAGAAGTTTTTTCTTCAGGTACTCAGACTGGTTTTCCTCCCTCATCAAAATTGACTTTCAATCAATTACATCCTGTAGCAGGCAGATACCCTCAATGGGGATAACCTGTGGTATCCTTTCCTTTCATTGAATTGAATGAATAAAGTTGAATTAATTAAATTAAATTAAGCCAACGAATTACCCCGGGTCCAGACTGAAAACATGATGGACTGCAACACTAGGAACTATGTTCCCTGCTCTTTATGAACAGTGTATAGGTTCTTTAGAGCGAGTTTCAATCGAGTGTCGTAAAACCAAAACCAAAGTAATTACTTTGGCCAATCAAAAAGGACGGAGACAATCCAGTAAACCAATCGAAACTCAAAGTAATCACACGGAACCGACACAAAGCGCGGGAAAATGTACACGTGCGAGCCACGATTGGGTTTGGTTTTACTTCTGATTGGTTGAAAAAATGGGGCGAGAACTTTGAACCAATCACTGAGTGAATTAATGCAAAACCAAAGCAATTCGCTAATTACTTTCGACACTCAATTGAAAGCCGCTGTAATGTCTCCCAAGATTAACAAGTCAGGTGTTTGGAGACGGCAGCTACAATTTGCCGTTGTTATCTGAGTTCTAAGACTAGAATGACAATGTTTTGGGAAGGTTCTGCAATCAGGTTGAACTGGTTTCTGTGTGAAGGGTAAATCACCTTTCTTTGGGTAGTTTTGTTGCCGTCGGGCTATCAAATCACAGAGCAAAGTGTCCTCATTTGAGGGATAAAAGTCTTTATGGGCCTATACCTTAATGAAAAAATGGTCAGTATGAAGGTTATTGTGTGAATATACAATCACAAAGCCAAGCTAAGAGATAAAACGTCAGGGAAAAATATTATTATTTTGTCCTTTTTGTTAAGACTTACAACACTTCATTGCTGATGGTAAGCTAAGTGCTGTTTATCACATAGAATTGGTAGGAATTTAATTGCCTTTTATTGCTGTTTGTAATGGTGGTTAGAAGTTCAGAATAATGAAGGAATCCAGAAAAAAGAATGTTTCAATGGGTGTTGAAGATGTTTTTTTCAGTTTTGTTCAAAAGTACAGTAGCTTGATTTTTGCATGTGATTGAACAATAAGAGGGAGGTTTTATAAGTATTGCTCTATATTTTGTGGGCAGGTTTTCGTGGTAGTACATTGTACATTGTATCTTTTTCCATTACCCTAGGCTGATTAGATGACTGGCAAATTATGGAGGGCATTAAAACGGTTTAGTCCATTATTTAAATCAGGAATCCAGAGTTAGTGCTATAACCCATGTCTGAAACAATGTCATGGTTATTCGGATACTAAACAGCTTCTTAGAATCGACACATAATTTCATTGGATCAATATTGTACAGTACACAGGTCTATTGTGTTTAAGGTTGGGGTCAATAATTCTTGATCTGGGCCTGGTTACCCACTTAAGGCAAGTAACTATTGTCTTAGAACGTTGATTGCTTGCCCGAGCCTAAAATCTACTTGTCTTGGACCGCTGGCTCGAGATTTTCTCTAGTGTTGATTGTGGTTTCTGCCTGTAGAGGGAGCCTTATCAAAAGTTTATTGGCATATTTTTTTTTCCAGAGTAGCAAAGAAAGATCAGCACCACCTGTTGCTCTCGCCTCTCCCGGTAAATAATTACTGTCTAATAATTATTTCCAATTCAATGATTTTGCATAGGAATTTTATTGGCAGAGCCACTAACTATGCTGACTATGGTCGGTATCACAAACTTTATACCGACTGTAACTATAAATACGCCGTTGATTACTGGCTTAAAATGTTATGTACAATATGTAATATACCGAGCAAAAATTAAGCCATTAGGTACTGGCTTAAAATGTTACAGTATATAATATACCGAGCAAAAATTAAGGCATTTGTAATGTCTCTTTAATACAAAGCCTATTTTTCTCGTATAGTTCGTTACCCTTTTAGTATTTGTATGCCCTTGTAATTTACACTCGTTCATTAGTCCGCTTCAGCGTCCTTTTATGTTCCTTTTCTTAGGTCCCGTTGTTAACACGTAACACTTAAGTTTTGCCGTATGTAAATTTAAACGTAAGTCTCTTTATAAGTTAAGTTCGACAACAGTTTCGCCGTCCTTGCTGATCCAGCAATTGGTAAGAGTTTCGTCCTAGTTTTACGGTTTTTTAATGCTTCTTTCGGTTTTAGCCTGTAATTCCATGTTTGTAAACGTTTCGTAATTTAACCTTGTTCTTAGGTATTTACCAGCGACAACATGATACGTTGGAGTCAGTATAATTGCTGGAGTGCTAAGTCGAATGGTCCCTGACCATTTCACCATTAGATACTGGCTTAAAATGTTACAGTATATATATGTTTTCGGTTGGGAATACGCCGTTGTTTGCTCGCTTAAAATGTCACAGTATGTATATTTTTTGGATCGGAAATACGCTGTTGTTTACTGGCTTAAAATGTTATCGGTATATAATATACCGACCAAAAAATTAAGCCATTAAATAATGGCTGAAAATGTTACAGTATGTAGTGTTTTGATACAAATTACGCCGTTCTTTACTGGCTTAAAATGTTACAGTATAGATGTGTTTTCGGTCGAGAATACGCCGTTGTTTGCTGGCTTAAAATGTCACAGTATGTATATATTTTTGGATCGGAAAAACGCTGTTCTCTACTGGCTTAAAGGAGAATGGAGAACGGAAGGCGAAAAAACAATTTTTAAAAAGTCATTCTTACGAAAGCACATGATACGTTGTAATCAAATCGCTATGTTTTAGGATGTGAACTTACCATTTAACCTCATCGTAACAGCAAAAAGCTCTGTACCAGAACAGTTTGAACGTCCACCATTTTGGAAGCCATGTTGAAGGCTTGGGTGCATAGCATGACGTCACTGCGCACATAGAATGGTCGAATGTGCCGTAGTTGGCTGTTCAAACAGAAAGGTCAGAGATTCCAAAAGAGGGTAAGTTTCCATCGACTGCGCTTAAAAAAGAAACCGCTTCTTAAGGAGCAAACAAACGGAACAAATGTGGCACTGGCTAAGTTTGGGCAATTGTAAAAATTGCGTTCAAAATTGCGAAGATCATAGCTTCACTTGATAAGCTTACATGTTATTTAGTTCTCTTGTGGTGCTCTCATTCCGCGCACTTGACACAAACACTCGGTAACGGTTTCTATAGCACTTCCCTTTGTAAAAAATCGTTTGAAAGAGATGGTGCTATGTTATACATTTACGATTCGGCTGATCTACTTCTATGTCTGAACCAAAACAATATAGACAGGTTATATCGCAACCATTTCGCTGCCATTTGAGCCTGCCACGCACGCCACGACAAAATACGAAATAAATTAAATAATCAAGCAACAGTTTCTTTCCATCGAGTCTATGGCCGTTTATTACCTTCCTAGTGCCAAAATAATTAACATCTGCTTCATACAAAAGTATTATTCACCTGAAATTTTATTTACGGCTTCCTCGATCTCCTTGCAGCAAAACATTCTTCCTCTTGTTGTCCTTCCCAGTTCGCACAACCCTCACATACACACTTTATTCAAATTCAAATTCAAATTGACTTGAAAAGGAGAACCTTGAGGCTATCCCTCTTTAAAGGTTCCCTTAACAAAAATAAACAAACAAACAATTTTAAAAAATTAACATCACTATACAATACTAAAACTAGTATAAATTTAAGACTACTTTTTTGATTGTATGCTTATAAATATTCATATGCTTTAAATTCTTTCAACAATTGTTCGTATTATGTCCTTCATTAAAAAGATGATTTGGTAAGTCATTCCAATGCTTTATGGTTCTAACGAAAAAAGAGAACTTAAAAAAACTTACTCTTGCTGATTCCCATTGTATTTTGTATTTGACGATTTGCACTGCTCGCGTAATTTCACTTTGACCATATTCAAAATCATCGTTAAAATTCAAGCCATTTAATCCAAATACTGTGTTGCAGCATTCTACTACAGATATTCTCTTCGATCTTTAAGAGTATTCCAGTGTAGTAGCGCACATCGTTCTTCGTAGGGTAAAGCCTGCGGTTTTTGGCCAAGGGCAATTCTTCATGCTCTTCACTGTACTTTCTCTGTGGCACACCACAATGTATTTCCTCTACGGCTCTCATCTTGACTCTAGTGAACATCGGCTTCCTCTGACTCCATTTTATCTCGCATACGTTCAAAAGAATAAGGCTCGATCTCAGTCATAATCGAAGCTAAATGCAGTTTCAACCCGACACAAGATTCGTTACTGGGTTGTCGGAAAATGGGTAATATTTGTCGTTTTCTTTTTTTCTTTCCTTTTTTTTCCGTGTCGATAAAAGTCTTGCCTGTCAGTCCCCTGCTAAGTGGTGTCTTTGTGCATAGAGCCTTCTGCGCGTATTTTGTTAGGATCGAGAGGGTAGTGGAAATGCGTAGATTTCTCTGGTGGACACAGTAGAATATTTAACTTAACCTGCAATGGCGTCGAAAGTGTAACGCGAATGGCAAAATATACCCTTATGGAAAGTCAATTGGACAAACAACACAGGCGGTGACAAATAAATTTTAAAAGCGACGAGTAATGGACTTCGACAACAATCTTTCGCCCGTCGAGCAATAATCAAAGTGAGCTGTATTTCTAATATTTTACCAAGTGTGGTGTTATGTACAACACTGAAACCAAATGGAAAATTCTCTGGTAACTTATGGGTTTAAAAAAGACAGAGAAGGAATCAAACACCTTAAGTGGATCTGTGATCTCTGTTGTCTGGCTTTTGTATAATTTTATTTGTACTCAACTCTGCACAGTCCTCTGGTAACAATTAGAAATTCACTAATTCTTGTTAACCTTCAATGGCGTCGAAAGTTATTGTAACGCGAATGGCGTTTTAGGGGATTTTTAAACAAAATATACTCTTATGGAGCTCAAGAATGGAACGTCAATTGGATAAACAAGACAGGCGGTGAAAAATAATTATCTGGAATCTTTAAAGCGACGGGTAATGGTCGTCAACAACAATTCCATTTTTTTCTTTTGGATATCAAGTGAGCTTTGTTTCCAATATTTTACTAAATTGGTGTTATGTACAACAATGAAATCTACGGTAGCCCACAACTGTCACATCAAAACCAAATGCTAGCAGCAAATTACAATTCACTCACAGTAAATTCAACTCATCCACAGCAAATTACAAATCACTCACAGCAAATTCAAATCACCCATAGCAAATTACAAAGCACTCACAGCAAATTCAAATCACTCACAGCAAATTCAAAATTATCGTCCACGCTAGGCGTCTTCAGTCACGTCCAGCCAGGGGTGCAAGACGTCAAAGAATATTTGTCATACATGAAGCCGCTACCTGCGAAGTTTCTGCACCTGCACTATTAATGGCGACATTGTTTTTGTCCGGCGGGTCTAATTTGCGGGTCGCAGGTCATTGTTTCACTAATACAGAAAGTATCCTAAACATTCGTAAAAGCTAAAGCTTTTAAGAATGTTTAGGATACCTTCTGTATTGGTGAAACCGAATTACCTGCAACCCGCGACCTGCGAACTGCGACCTGCAGATTAGACCCGCCGGTTTTTGTCTGAGTCAAATTAACCCTATCACACCTAAAAAAAACTCGGCAGGCGTTGGACAGAGCAAAAATTTATTAAGTTTCACTCGTAGGGGTCAATGGGTTGAGTTACTAGCTTTTTCTTCTACCTCAACGAACGAGAACCATGTTTTCTTTCCACTGTAAGTCTACCGTTGCTGAAGGTGCAAATCACTGCTCCAGTTGTGGACAAAGGTAAGTTTTCCCTTGCCATTTTGATACCGTATTTCCTTAAAGGTCAATTTCAAATGGCTAGGGAAAACTGACCTTGTCCACAGTTGGAGCAGCAACGGTAGACTTACAGTGGAAAGAAAACATGGTTCTCTTTCGTTGAGGTAGAAGAAAAAGCTAGTAACTCAACCCATTGACCCCTAAGAGTGAAACTTAATAAATTTTTGCTCTGTCCAACGCCTGCCGAGTATTTTTAGGTGTGAATGGGTTAATTCGACTCAGACAAAAACAATGTCGCCATTAATAGTGCGGTGCAGAAACTTCGCATGTAGCGGCTTCATGTATGCTTTGACGTCTTGCACCGCTGGATGGAGGTGACTGAAGACGCCTAGCGTGGTCGATAATTTTGAATTTGCTGTGATGATTTGAATTTGATGTAAGTGATTTGTAATTTGCTGTGGGTGATTTAAATTTGCTGTGAGTGATTTGAAAATGTTGTGAGTGATTTGAATTAGTTGCGAGTGATTTGAATGGAATATTTTTTGTAATTTAATATTCTGTCAAAAATGTGCATAAGAAGTTTGAAATAGACATCGCCACGCCACACGCACAAGAAATTTAGTCGCTGATTTACCTCTTTATGGAGTTCTTGTTAATATTTTATAAACTGTGGTGTTATGTATAACACTGAAACCAAACGGCAAATTCTCTGGTAACTTATTCCATAGGCAGCCCAAGTTCGCGTCACTAGCGAGCGTGTAATAATTAATTACTAGTGGGAAAATGACCTTTGAGTGCAAGCGGTATTGCGTTACAGGCGGCCGTTGAGAATTTAAACGCGTTATAAGACTTCGTACGGGAAATAAAATACCGTCGATTATGAAGCCTAAAAAACGCTCAATTTAACGTTCATTGAATAAAATGAATAAAACTGACTCACCTCTGGTGTATTATGGTGCCTTTTGGAGCTTATTTTACCGTTTCGGGAAGTCCGTGTTTTCAATGTTCTAAGACGAAGCAAGAGATTATGAAGGTAAGAGAAGTAATCCCTCATACTGGCCCTATTCCCATCGTAATCCCTCTTAAGTTATTTTTAGATCTCCTGCGAGATCCAGTATTCCCACGAGGGTTAACTTATAGCCAATCACATGTCCCCATTTTTACCAATGTTGACAGCTGAGCGAATTCCCACGCAATGATTCGCGTCGTTCGCGATTTACCATCAAACAAAAATGGCGGAGGATGTTGAGACAAACGCGTATACTGTATACATTTTGTGGACGAACGTGACTTGTTGACTACAGAGTTAAGCGATTACAATGACTTATGTTTTGAAACCTGTATCTTGGAAGGAACGAGTTGTGTAACCGACAGGATTTTGTACAGAATGACAAATGGAGACTATAGTCGATAAGTACGATCTCTCTGACTTTAATAAACGCATTCTCGGTTTCCTTTGCGGGATTAAAATAGGATGACCTAATTCTTATATGGTGATAAAGTACACAGATAGAGCTCTACAACAGTACCAAACATGAAAGGAAAACTTGAATCAAGCGTCCGATAAAAATTTTTGAACCCGTGTTATCGGATTCAAGTGAATTTGCAAAAGCACTTATGTTAAATTAAACATAGCTGTCTCCTTAATTTAAAAAAAGATTTAACACGGTTTCGTGTATGGCACAACCTTGAATGTGGTATCATTGAAAACTAGACAATTAAGCGATTTCAGTTACAGATGTTTGAAACCTGTATCTTGAAAGGATCGAGTTTTATAAACGACAGAATTTTGTAAACATTGGCAATTCGCAGACTAAAGTCAACAAGTAATATGCTCAACCTCATCCAATAATTGTTTATTAATATATCGCTGACTTGGTTAACGCGTTCTTGATTGTCTTCGCGGGATTAAAATCTGACGACTTAATTCTTAGATATTCATAAATTAGACAGATATCAGACATGAAAGGAAAACTTGAACAGACAGTGTGATAAAAATGTATGAACAAGTGCTATCGCATGGAAGTCAATTTGCAAAGCACGCATGTTAAATATACCTGCATCTTTCAAAATTATTAAACTCGGTTTCGTTCATTGGACAGTGTTGAAACTGGTGTCACTGTAAACAACACAGTTAAGCGATTTGAATGATATATCTTTGCATCTTGTATCTTGAAAGTAACGAGTTTTATAGGCGACAGAATTTTGTACACAATGAAATATCGCGGACTACAGTAACCAAGTAACATATTCCTGACTTGGTCAACGCGTTCTCGATTTTCTTAGGGGACTTAAACTATGGTGACTTAATTCTATGATATTCATAAATTAGACAGCTGACGCTTTCAAACAGTACCACACATGACAGGAAAATTTCAATTGGCCGCACGATAAAAAATTTTAAAACCGTAAGATCGGATTGAAGTCAATTTGCAACGCACGCGTAAAATATAGCTCCCTCTTACAAATTATTTAACACGGTTTCCTACATTAGACAATCGTAAAATTGGTATCAGAGTGAATTATACAGTTAACCGATTTCCATGATATATGATTGCAAACTGTATCTTGACAGGGACGAGTTTTGTAAGCGACAGCATTTTGTAGACGATGAGAAAGTGCGCACTAAAATGGACAAGTAACGCAATGCAACCAAGGTAAACATATCTGCATCTGTCAAATTTATTTAACACGGTTTGATAGATTGGAAATTCTTCAAATTGGTATCACTGTAAACTAGACAGTTAAGCAATTCCAAGGATGTATGTTTGAAACCTGTACCTTGCAGACAATGAATTTTATCAGGCCATGAAACTCAATTTTGAAAACGGAGAATGGCATCGTACAGAATTTGCTGCACTTTCCCTCCTCCACGAAACTTCCACGTAACGCGCGCGGTAACATTATCTTCGGGGAAAATTGATATCATCTAAAAATAACCTAAGCAGGATTACGATGGGAATAGGGCCAGTATGAGGGATTACTTCTCTTACCTTTATAATCTCTTGGACGAAGTCAAGGCTGCACACTAAGATTTCGACCGTAGTCAGCTCAGAGGCGGTTTGCGCCTCGAAAATCAATCCCAGAGAGCTTGGGTCCGAGGTCAAATTAACTCCACCCAATGAGGTACAGTCATTTCATGTACAACACTTACCCCATCCCCACAGCGGCTTCTCGTAACCATGGAGCTGTTCGAGAAGCCGCTGTGGGGATGGGGTAAGTGTTGCACATGAAATGACTGTACCTCATCGGGTGGAGTTAATTTGACCTCGGACCCAAGCTCCGTGTCCTCCTCGGTAATCAGCAGTTGTTAAAGTCATCAGCTATCGTGGAATCTGAAGGAGAAAATGCTCATTTCCAGCCAAGTGCATGGGGATTTTTGACGACGAAACATTCACGGAGGTTCGCAAATGATGGGGCTTTAGCTTTGCGTGAAAAAATCGCGGCTGGGATGGATTTTCGAGGCGCAAAACGCCTCTGAACTGACTGACTGAAATCTTAATGTGCAGCGTTGACTTCGTCTTAGAACATTGAAAACACGGACTTCCCGAAACGGTAAAATAAGCTCCAAAAGGCACCAGAATACACCAGAGGTGAGTCAGTTTTATTCATTTTATTGAATGAACGTTAAATTGAGCGTTTTTTAGGCTTCATAATCAACGGTATTTTATTTCCCATACAAAGTCTTATAACGCGTTTAAATTCTCAACGGCCGCCTGTAACGCAACACCGCTTGCACTCAAAGGTCATCTTCCCACTTGGACAAATGACAATTGCATGACGTAATCGTTTCAGATTTTTGATTGACAGTTTTGGTGAAGCACGCGGTGCGAGTTTTGGGGATTTTTGTATTTTTTTGTGATTTCCTTTTTTAGAAAAAGCGGTTAGACTTTCTTTGAATTAAACCGTTCAGAAAAGTACGTTTCTTCCCGTGGTTTATCTCCGTTTCATTTTTTGGCGACCACGACGGGATACAGGTTATTTTACCTTTCGCATGTAGGAGCAGTTCAGGAAAACTGTTGGAATATTTACCGTAGTTCACCGAGGGAAGTTTTTGTTGCTGTTGTTTGTTGTTCAAGATGACCGAAAAGGACAGCGCTAGCGTAGATCATGTTTTGGGACACGAAGAAACCGAGAAAAGCCACGACGAACAGAAACTGCAAAAAGAAACGTCGCTTTTGAAGGTGAAACGAGAGAAGCGACTGCGTAAGACCGAACTGACAAAAATTCGTCACCGCATGGAAAAATGCATCGTGCCGAAGGATGTTCAACTCAATGAAAAAGAAATTCATGATCAGCTCTGGTCGGTTCTGGAAGGCGTACTGGAAATTTTGGACGAACTATGTATAGCTTATTTGGAAAATGGGAATGTAAAGAATCAACAGGCAGCGGTGAAGGAAGCACAATCCCTCGAATCGGAAATTCAAGCCGCCATCGAGAAAGCCCACGAGGCCGTAAAATTACATGTTCAAATTTCTGCCCCGACTGCGAGCGCTTCACATGAAAATCAACTCACATATTCAAGTGCCCAAACGGTTCGGACGGACAGCTCAATTCAGGGTTACCTTCACCTTCTTTACAAAGCGGCCAAAGTGTTCAAGGTGGACAAGCCGAAGAAGAAAATTCTGAAAATTCGCCAGGCGCTGCTTTCGCCAAGCATCATCTAAAACCACTAAAGGTGCCGACCTTCGGTGGAGATAAGACCAAATTTGAGGACTTTTGGATGCTGTTTGAGAGTTTATTGGAGCAGTCCAAAGAACCAGTTAATCTCAAAACGGCAAGGTTGCGGCAATGTTTGTTCGGTAGTGCATTAGAGTCCATTAGGGGACTCGGGAGTATGAGGAGGCGAAGGAAATTCCGCAGTCGAAGAGGGCATATATGGATCAGCTGGAAAAAATGCCGCAAATGCAGAGTAACGATGTTCCAGGTTTTGAAAAATTGGCTGACTTAGTTAGGATCACCGTGGTGAAACTTCAAGCCGAGGGACGCAATGGTGAACTAGGCGACGGGACTTTGCACAGTCTGCTAGTCAAAAAACTTGCAGAGGACCAGGTGGAAAAGTACAGTCGTTTGGTACAAGAGCAGACTCGTGAACGATCCGTTCAAAGTTTGAAAGAGTGGCTCAAAGAGGAAGTACAGATTCGGGTAGAGGCAGTGGAGATGTTACATGGCCTGCTGGGAAACGAAAACCATGGTGATCGGCAAACAACCAACCAAACGCAACTGCGACGCAAGGGATCTCGAAATTTCCACATAAGTTCAGACTTGTCAGCCCAAGCCAAGGGACCAGCTGGGTGGCAAAACCAACCGAGCCGCAAACCACCCTGTGCTTGTTGCAGCTCCCCTTACCATGGGGTGTGGTCCTGTAGAGATTTTCAACAGAAGAGTGGGATGATCGGTGGCAACTAGCGAAGGATAAACGTTTGTGTTTTCGGTGTTTGGCAGGTGATCACCAAGGAAAAATGTGCACACGTTCTCAACTATGCCAAATTGATGGAGGCAGGGGGAACCATCATCGTTTATTACATGAAGTTTTGCCTGTAACAGAAAGTACCTCACTCGCTGCACGGGAGGGGGTAACATCACCCGAGGGAGAACACAGCCCCACCCCTCGAACAATGACGACACACAACCCCAGAGGCTCAGAAGCCTACTCACTGCGCACTATTCCTGTGTGGCTGAAGGCGAAAGGAAAGAAAATCAAGGTGAATGCAATCCTGCATGATGCCTCAAATGAGTCATTTTTGAATGAGGAAGTGGCTGGAGCTCTTGGGTTAAAGCAGTCTTACCAAACAGTCAAAGTCCATGTGTTAAACAACTCTGTGGAGACCTTTCAAACTATGCCATTGAGAGTCGCTATTGAAAGTGTTAATGGGCAGTTGACAAAGGAGATTGAAGTGAAGACGTGTCCACGCAGTGTGACCGGAAGTTATCAAGTTGAAAATTGAAGGGCAAGTAAAGTTAGGTGGCCTCACCTTGTCCAGTGTGATTTAGGTCTGGTCAGTCCCTTCATCGTACAAGCAAAAATTATGCTTCAAGAATTGTGGAATCGGGGTTACGAATGGGATGCGGAAGTTGAAGATGAAATGGCTAACCGCATACAGAACTGGTTTTCAGAGCTGCCATGTTTAAAGAATGTCAAAGTTCCCCGATGCCTAAGAGGACCGCAGCCAGTGAAATGTAAGGAAGTGGTAACCTTTGTCGATGCCTCGCAGCAAGCTTATGGAGCTGTGTCATATTTACGAAGCGAGTATGAAGACAGCTCAGTAACCACACGACTGATAGCCTCTAAGAGCAAAGTAGCACCGCTCACACCTATTACTGTACCTAGGCTGGAATTAATGGCTGCCATTGTTGGGTTGAGGTTAACTCAGTCCGTTTCAAGAGCGCTAGAAGTACCGTTAAAGGCTGCAGCCTTCTACTCTGACAGCATAGACGTCTTACGGTGGATCCGAGGACGAGGGAGAGATTTCTGCCCCTTTGTTGCAAACCACATTGGCGAAATACAAATGTACACAGATCCAGCTCAATGGCAGCACGTTCCCACCGAACAAAATCCGGCAGACCTGTGTTCTAGAGGAACTGGTCCAGTCGAACTTGCCGAGTCTCCTCTATGGTGGGACGGTCCTCAATGGATGAGTAAGTCGAAGAGTGAGTGGCCGAAGATGCAGCTAGCAGACTCTCCAACCGTCATGCCAGAGATGAGCACAGGAAAGAAACAGAAGACGGAGTGTACCACATACGTGTCGCTGCAGACAAACCAACCACAGGATGTGACTAAACTGTATCAGACAGCTACCACCACAGGCTGGAGATTGGATCCAAAGCGCTTCTTAAGTTGGAGCCGATTAGCCCGTGTTTATACAAGAGTGAGGGAAGTTCTTCATAACATGTCAAGAAAGCAAGAAAGGCAGACCAGTAAGGTGTTGTTACCGCACGAGATCAGAGAAGCTGAAGATGAGGTGGTGCGATCATGCCAGCGTGAAGCCTTCGTGAAAGAGTACAAGGCCTTAGTGTCCGGGAAGCCAATACCGCCAAAGAGCCCACTTACCAAGCTGAACCCAGTGCTCGACGAGGATGGCTGTATCCGTTCTAATAGAAGACTGCAATTTGCTGAATACCTGCCATATGATGTACGTTTTCCTAAGATACTGCCGCGAGGACAGTGGGTCACAAAGCTCATTGTCAAACATTACCATGCGCGGGCCAACCATTCAGCAGGTACTAATTTTGTGCTGTCCCAAATGAGTGAGAAGTATTGAGTAATCGCAGCCCGTGAGGAGATTCGAGAATGGGAGGGAGAATGCAACATGTGCAAACGAAGGAGGAACAAGACATCAATACAGATCAT
The DNA here is from genome assembly GCA_949126865.1 of Montipora capitata. NCBI lineage: Eukaryota > Metazoa > Cnidaria > Anthozoa > Scleractinia > Acroporidae > Montipora > Montipora capitata. The sequence continues at coordinate 7,229,607 of OX421446.1, forward strand.
GGCTCCGCTTCCTAAGATCTGCCTGGGATTCACTTTCCGTCCCTTTGATCAAACAGCAGTGGACTAAGCAGGGCCTTTTACCACAGTACAAGGAAGAGGTGTCCGCCGTCAAAAGAGGTGGCTTTGCTTGTTCACATGCTTGTCGACTCGAGGAGTTCATTTAGAAATAGCATTTGGTCTGGATACAGATAGCTTTCTGAATGTCTTCACACGATTTACTAGCCGAAGAGGTTTGCCAAAGGAAATGATAAGTGACTGTGGGATGAACTTTGTGGGAGCTGTCAGTGAACTAAAAGAGCTCGTCAGTAAGTTGGACCAGAACAAGATCCAGCAGGACACGGCTTATCGAGGTGTGAAGTGGTATTTCAATCCGCCAGGAGCCCCGCATTTCGGTGGCATTCACGAGGCTATGATTAAGTCAGCTAAGAAGGCTATTTACGGAGTTCTTGGAAGCAGTAATGTTACCGATGAGGAGCTCATTACTGCTGTTGCCGGAGTGGAGAGCCTACTAAACTCTCGACCACTTACCTACCAATCTGCTGACCCACGAGATGTTGTACCTCTTATCCCAAACCATTTCCTACACGGGCAGCTCAGTGGATAATTTGCACCTGAAACCGTTGACACCACAGAATTCAGCCCACGCAAACGGTGGCAAAAAGTCCAGGAGATTATATCCCAGGTTTGGAAGCGTTGTGTAGTGTAACGTGAAGTGCTAGATTTCTATCCCATATGAACCATGTGAGCGTTAGCCCTACTGATGGAACTGGGCCCACACAAGGACGGACAAAAACTCTGACCAGGGTGGGAACAGGAGTACCTGAACAGGAGTACCTGAACAGACGACCAAAGTGGACAGAAGTTGTGAAAGACTTAAAGAAGAACGACATTGTGCTGGTTCTGGAGCCAAATCTGCGCAGAGGGCAATGGCCTCTGGGGCGCATTACCGAAACCTACCCAGGGAGGGATGGGCACACTAGAGTTGCCAAAATCCAGTATGGGATGAGAACCGTTGTGAGACCTATCCACAAACTTGTGCCTTTACAAGAGGGCTAGGACAATGAGCAATGACTATGAGAACTGAAAGGATCTTGTTATGTTAGCGTTTTGAGAGTTTCAAGCACACTTTTCGTTACCTCCCAAAGTGGGGAGGGGGAAATGGACAAATGACAATTGCATGACGTAATCATTTCTATTTTGAAAAACCAATAATAGCTCAGATTTTTGATTGACAATTTTGGTGAAGCACGCGGTGCGAGTTTTGGGGATTTTTGTATTTTTTTGTGATTTCGTTTTTTAGAAAAAGCGGTTAGACTTTCTTTGAATTATACCGTTTAGAAAAGTACGTTTCTTACCGTGGTTTATCTCCGTTACACCACTAGTAATTAATTATTACACGCTCTCTAGTGACGCGAACTTGGGCTGCCTATGATGAGTTGAGCTCGAATATTACACAACACGATTTTAATGATTTGGTGTTAGGTAATAGTATGGCCTGAGACAGTGAGGTTACAATGATATTTCTGTGATTTTGTATGGTAATTCAGTTGCACCAGAAAGCACATCATCTTATAAAGTGCGATGTTTGTAGAATTCAGGGTTCTTATCTTAACTAGCCAATTTAACTGTGCGAGAGATATAATAAAAACTCATTTCACAGAAAAACACTTTTTTCCCCTTGAGAAATGACTTCATTAGTTGCAAAAAACAATCCTACCTTGTTTTCTTTCCTGAAAGATGAGTCCGATTCTGATGCCACTCCAGAGCACACTGTCTCACCGGTACGGCCAGATAAAAGACCAGCACATTTTGCAACAAAGGAACAACCACCGTCAAAGAATGCTGTTCCTTCCCAACCAATTAAAGTTGTGCGGCTCACACCTGGGAAGAAACCGGTGGCACCCCAAAAGCCCAGCCTTCCCTCAAAGAAACCACTTCCCCTTAAGAGTAAGAAACCCGACGTGGCGGCCGAGAAACCGGAAAAGAAGGTGGTGGATTCAGACGAGATTGCTGGTGCCAAGAAGGGCGGGGATGAAGCTGAGTTGAAAGATGAAGTTCGTATTAAACCAACACCTGATATTAAATCAGAAAATGTTGACGAAGGTATGTAGACTAGAGTAAAGAATTATGCATGTTTCGCCCCCCTCACCAGTTCGTCCCAACCATTTCGACTTCGACCCGTAAAGTAAACCTAACCGAGTTCGCCCCTACATTTCGGGCTCGACCTCTAAGACATAACCAAGTTCGCCCCCTCTATATAATGAAAAGAAATCCTTATCTATTTAACAGAAAATCAAATGGCGTAATGAGTAAGTAAATTTTCCCAGAAAAAAAATGACATTCGCGTTGGAATTGCAAAGTTAAACTAAACCGGTTCGGCCTTTGTCAAAAAGAAAATGAATAAGGTATGACGGCCACATAGACCGTATTCTTCAATGGCGGCCAGTAAATTATTCTTTTGTCTTCATTGCTAATGAGACCAACAAGCCTCGCTCTAGAGTAACATTTCTTTTGTATTTTGTACATGCGAACGAGGCTAGTTGGTCTTATTAGCACAAAGACAACGGAATAATTTATTGGCCGCTATTTATGAATACGGTCTATTGTCTTTGCAAAGCAAATGAACAATCGAAGTGGCGCTGCTGATCAGCTTTTCTTGCAGTCAGTATGGGCTGGGTCGATGGGGTAGGGATATTCCAGCAATAAGCAAATGCA
>OX421446.1:7242321-7249821 GCA_949126865.1 Montipora capitata
AGGGTCTATTGGACAGTGATTTCCTATTAAACTTCACACGCGGAAATATCCTAGAGACTCTTTCTCTAGTTATGGTGTTTTGATGTTTGGTGGGTGAAATTCAATTTTCAAGATACTATCAATACGATGCAATAACTTTATTTAGAGAGGTATACGCAATTGAACTTTCCCAGTTTTCAAGTTTACGGCCCTCTAGCTATGCCACAGAGAACAGACCACACCTAACTGGGGACTCAGTGCCCTACTCTGCGCAAATAGTGTGAGGGTTCGTTTGCGTCCCACAGGGTTATTGACATTGAAGGGTTGTGAGACGGGGCCTACTGTTCATCGTCCTTATCCGCGAAGACTAGAGAGTCGAACCATTTCAAAATTTCGTTAATAAGGTAGTACTTTCTTCTCAGTTATTTAAAGACCCTGAGTGTTGGCCCGGCCGGAGAGTTTTTTTATCCCCTATCTCCCGCAAAGTAGTCCGATGCTTAACCAACTGAGCTAACCGGTCGCCGTTAAGCACGGTCCTCTCACAATAATTATAACCCGTCTCACTGCTGGTATTGTAAGAGAAACTACTGTTTCTTTTCTCAGGTTGATGTGTATAGCTTTGGTGTTCTTCTGTGTGAAATGTACATTCGGGAAATGCCAGATCCCGAGAGACGTGAAGAACAAGTTCTCCTTGTAAGAAACCGTTTCTTTCGGAATCTGGTGCGGCAATGCCTACAGGCTGACCCTGCTACGAGACCAGACATGGCACAGATTATCCAGCAATTGGAACAGTTTGATGGAACTGATGATCGGCTGAACTAACACCTGAAATCATTTAAAAATTATTCCATGCATCGTTTCCCGGGGAATTTCGCTTCCCGCACAAATTTCAAAGCTTGGCAACACTTGACGCAATCAGTTTCCACATTAGGTCATACGGTATATAAGCTGATAAACGAGATTGAGTGAACCAATCAGAAAGCTATAATCAATATCGCAATATCCCAGGTCTAAAATTTAATAAGATATAGAACAGAATAACATTAGAATGCAGTGTAATTGATTTTATTGGAAGTACAGTCAAGGGAAACGAAGGTCATACAAAAAGTCATATAAAACGATTAGTGAACAAGTAATTTTATATTAGATAATGTTGTGGTAATGAACTTGGTACAAATAATTGGGTAAAAAAGGGAATAGAGAGGGAAAAAATCCTAGAGTAAGGAAATAAGCTAAGGGATTAGAAGTGAAGGTTTACATCTACATCTACATATTCCAGCACTCGGCAAAATCCCTTTTTGACTTGTGGCTGTTTCTACTTAGGTGGCCTCATACATCACAAGCCTTTTTGGAGATATCACGGCCACCCGGTCACTTCTGCTGGAGAAAACAGCACAGCCACAACACCGGGCTGCTACTCTTCTCGAATAGTGTGTGGGTTCTTTAACGTCCCACGGCGAACTTATGAACGTAGAAGATATTTGTGAGACGGGGCCTACGGTTTATAGTCCTTGTCCGAGAAGACTTGAAAGTCTAACCATTTGCAGAAGAAATTACTAAGGCAGAATTTTCTCCTCAGTTATTTTAAGGTCCTGAGTGTTGATCCGGCCGGGGTTCGAACCCGCGACCTCCCACATGACAGCCCGATGCTCAACCGACTGAGCCACCGGTACGCGTTTTCATTAGGAAGTGTCGATCGAGAATAAAAACAATTGCGATCAGCAAACAAAATTTGCGACATGAAAACAACATAAATTTTGTGCTGCGAATATAAAAAGTTACCATCAGCGAAAAACATGTTGGGAGATTTTCGCTACGTTCAATTTTTCTTTTTGTTCTTTTGGCTGCACAAGTAAATCGCAAAATCGAAAGTGACATCGATTTCAGCGGCCGCCTGTGATCAAGTTACCTTGCGTGTTACTAACAATTGGATTCATCTGTGGCAAAATGACGGCAAGACATCGGATTGTTGTTTTTTATTAGTTAGTTTTTTTTTCTTTCAAGTGTTATAAAAGTCGACAAGAAATGTGCGAATTCAACACAAAGATCACAATCTTCCAACTGAAATCACAAAAATAAGGTGGCTCTGAATCCACTAGACAGACATTTTTTAAACTTTGCAGAGAGTTTCATCTTGCCCTTCTGATTACTTTTCAGAAATAAAAAATGGGAGTCACCGAGTTCCTTTTTGAGATATAAGAAACTAAAGACAAAATAAAGGGCGTTTTTACAGGGCTTGCCCGTTGCCACGGTGACATATTGTGTCACAATAATGACTGTATCTTGTTCAGCAGTAATTCCTGTTTTATTTGGTACCACAATATTGCCAATACATGATACAACGTTGTGCCGTTCCTTCTAATAAGAGTGTCACATGGAAGCGTTGAAACTGGTTCGAGCCTCCTTAAATGACATGAGGATTTAAAGAGGGTTTTCAGCTTTGTTTTCCCTCTCACTTAACACAGAGACGGCTTCCGCTTCTTTATTTTTCATACAGATATAATTTTTTAGGAATAATTTTTAGAGATGAAAAGTGGAGCGAAAAATTGCGTGAATAGATTACAAGAGAAGAAAGAGGCTATCAGTGAAATCAACAGACACAGACTAGCCGATATATTCTACTATAGTGGCTAATTCCCTTCTGCGAGCCGTAACCAGCTCCCAAAGAAATTCACAAATTCACGAATGACAACAGATGAAGCGTTACGATAAACATCGCTATTGTGGATATTTTGTTGTTGCCATTTACGTCCCATTTATTTCCTAAATGTTGATTGGCTGTCGAAACAAAGGGTTCTTTTGTTTTCGTAAATAGCAAATTTAAAAAACGAAGGAAATGTTTGTAAACAGTAAGTATCGCAATAGGAAATTACTTTGGGAAGAGTGATGGTTTTTCGCTATTAAACGTGTTACTTCAGTTGCTTTATATATATATCTTTTTAACACTAGTAGTAAGCAAAGATTAGGAAGTGCGTTCTACAGGATATGTAGTGTGATAATGGAAAACTGGGTTGTGTGAAGAAAAGCAAATAGAAAATTATATACGTCATTCCTGTGCATGTGCTCTTTTCTGGCTGTTTGTCAGTTCAACGGTACGTCGGGTGTTGGTTGTATTTCTTTGCTGTTAAGCTGCTGAGATAGATAAGTTTATACGTATGTACATTGAATATTCATTTCCAATAGTACGAAATGTCGTTCAAAAGTCCTCTAGGTTGCATTCATCAAAGTGTGAGGGAACTGTGTACAACTCCCGATAAAAGAATTAACAGGAGTGATAATTGTACCATCTGGCTTATTAATATCAGACTCAGTGATATGAATTGCACAGTTTTGAGCATTAGCTACCGCCTGGATAATTATATTATCACACCATGTACCTGTTGTCAACATTCGTTGGTACTGGTATGAATATAAGTATCCTTAATGTAGTGGCTTCTCTCAGAATTCACAAGAGAGCAACCACTGTTCTCATTGCTCTTTGAAACTACAACATTGGCGCACATTACATCTCCGGGTATCATTCATCAAAGCATGAACAGGAGTGTAAACTTATTCTGCTATGGTTTGGCAATCCACTAATTTCTCTCGGTAGAGCAGGCCTCATTTGCTCTGGACTACTGGGTAATAATTTTGAAATTGTTTGGCACAATGGCCGCCGAGCTACACAACTCGGTAAATTTGTTTAGCACAATGGCCGCAATCGGTAAATTTGTTTGGTACAATAGTCAAAGAGCTGCATTGCACGTTAGATCTGTTTGGTACATTGCATAAGGCCAACGAGTTACAACAGCATGGCGATTCTTCATCGAGCGAGTTGACCTCAACACGAACCGCAAATTTATCCAGCACAGAACTGAGCGTTAATTCTTTTTTCGGGAGTTGTACACAGTTCCCTCACACTTTGATGAATGCAACCCAAAGGACTTTTGAATAACATTTCGTACTATTGGAAATGAATATTCAATGTACATACGTATAAACTTACCTATCACAGCAGCTTCACAGCGAAGAAATACGACCAACACCCGACGCACCGTTAAAAGAGCACTTGCACAAGAATGACGTAGTCGATGTACACGAAAACGAGGCCCAAAGGCCCTTAAAAAACCTAGAGGGGCGACCAATTTGCAGTCTTCACAAAAAATCTCAATTTCTCGCGCCTGCGAAACGAAATTAGGATGAGTTCTCTCGTTCCTCGAGAACGCAATAATCATTTTAACGTATATTTTTGTATATTTCTCGTATTTTTGACGTAGAATCGAAAACTTCGATGGCGACCTCCCATGCAAGATCCTAAAAAGGAGGGCGTTCAAAAAAGTAGAGGCATAATAAATTCATTGAAAAATACAGGTGCTTATAACAAATGGTCCCCCAGCTTTCTTTAATCCACGAAGGTAACATGTCGTAGTTCATTGTTCTACCAATATTGTAACAACCTCAATCTTTTATTACTTTCGCTTGGCCTAATCGAGACTATGTAACCTGAGATTTCTTAATGGTGTTCCAGTATTGCTGAAACACGGGATTTTGGCTCCTGTGTTTTTCTCTGACACTTCTTTGTAAGATTGTGGGACAACGTCGCTTTCCGGGTTTTCCAGTGTGTCTTTAGTTTGGTGTATTAAATTTTCCTCTTAGTGAGTTATTGCTATGGAGTTTGATATAACTGCCTTTACTAACACACATTAAAGCTCGCTGAAACGGGAGATACTGGATTGTGTTCCTTGTGGGATTTGACTGAGTTTCGTGAGCCTTTGTTCTGAGCTTGCGTTTACGTCACTTGCTGCTTGTAACAAAGGAATAAATACATTAGGGACCTTTGTCATGGGAAACTTTGCGGTCAGGGGTTTGCAGTCTCAGGTTGCCATGGTTTCGAATTTTAGCTTGGCGTTCGACTTGTTCGCGGAAAATGTTGTTTTTCGTCAGGTCGAAGTGCTTCACTTTTCGGTCCCAAAAACATGAACAGTTCATTCATTCTAGTTCACAAATTATCTTGCACATCGCAGGCGGGTTTTAAAACCTATTTCTTTCCTTTAAACGTGAGGCTATTTATTTTTTAATGAGAAAAATACTTGCCGTTAATCGCTTACCGCTGGCTTCAAACGCCTGCAAAGACCTTGGTCACGTGACATCCTCAGGTTGCCGTAACCTCGTCTAGTTTCTCGATATCTGCTGATAAGGGCAAGAAATAAGCTAAACTCCAGCACGTTTCTTTGATTTTTGGCAAAACGCAAAGTGCAGCGTGTCGATGCTAAAACATATTCTAAATATCTTTGGCGGGTGTCGCGAATTATAGGATTTGGGTCTTTTGCATAGTTTGAAAACTTGAGAAACAATAATTACCGTCAGATCAACAAATGAACCTAACTTAGTACTGCGTTTATTTATGAGTTGATGAGAGGTCGTTTTGCTTGAGGCTGACAAGGATAGGACGAAAACTCTTTCACATTTGCGCCAAAAACAAATGTGGAAGATCTCTCTGTTCTTAGTGCCTGGTGTTCTTTATTTTGTCAGTGATTAGCGGCGAACTTTGAGCCAAACTTCTTTTTTTTCATGTCCCTTTTACAGTCTTAGGCGGCGTCGAAACTGAATCTTGAAAAACTAGTCCCAATCGAAAAAGGCCGGTGAAGATAGTAGCGGGACAGTGATAAGTAATATTGAGAAAAACGGATTTATTTCGAAAAAGTCGAAAAAACGATCCTTAGTTAACAGAGGTGCCTTTATTTACGGAAAGAGTTTCAATTGTTTTCAACATACAGCAAGATGCTACTGTCTCTCGAGCTCGGTTTTTGCGTTCGACTAAGGAGAACGCATCCTATCGTCTCAGTCCGCGGGATGTCTCTCGATTATCGATCGTGATGCCGCACGATTTTCAGAGTTTGGAAGACAACATGTCCTCCGTCTCATGTGATGGTGTTACGGCTCAGGACCTCTTGTTGGACGGTTAAAACCTGCATGGGTGACCGTCCGGCAATACCCCTTTCTGAACACGCTGGGGAGTTATGCTGTTTGGCTATCCAGCAAGAAAGGCCACTGATATCCCACAAAGTGTTTATTGCAATGTTTTATTCTACTTTTTGGGCATTTTGGAAAAAAAAGGAAAGGAAAGCAACTTATTAAGTGTCTAGTCATTCTAGCGCTGGAGCGCTAATTGGGGACACTGAAAACTGAAATTAACAATTAACGCAAATCAAGACAAATGTTCAGGAGATGGAAAAACCGGAGTACCCGGAGAAAAACCTCTCGGTGCAGAGTAGAGAGCCAACAAACTCAACCCACATATGACGACGAGTCTGGGAATCGAACTCGAGCCACATTGGTGGGAGGCGAGTACTCTCATTACTGCGCTATCCCTGCACCCCAAATCATGGAATTACGTCATTTTGAGTGACATAGCTCCTTTAAAGAAGAAAGGAGTGAGTTTCACTCAAGACCGTGTTTTATTATCCTTGAACTGAATTTATTACCAAGGCTTAAAAAAGTAAAATACCTCAAAACAGGACACGACATTACAAAATAATTCAACGTGTGAGCCAAAGTTCCATTGCTGACGTCTGGGTGACCCCTCAAATGGTCTACATCACCCCCACCCCCCTCCCCCCCCCCCCCTCTTCCCACTTAAAAAAAAATTACTGAAACGCTACAGTTTAATACCACCCAACTCAGTGCCTTCTGTTTTTGTGTAACGCCAAGAGAAAATGAGGGGACAGAGAGGGAGGCTCCCGGTCCAGCCCTTGGGATATGTATTGTCCACAAAAGTTATTTTTAGACGAGCGGAAGTTTGTCTTCCGAGACGTCCGCTTGCTGGCCAACCTCGGTCTGATGTTTGAAAGAAAAGCAAAGATTTCATGTAATGGCAGACGAAGTGGACTTAACGTTTGTCGATGAAAATGACTTTCAGAAACGCGGAAAATGTTTTTTCTTGTCTGATAATTCCAGCTGGGAAATAAGCTCCACTATTTCTGTGGACAAGAATGACTCGCTGGCTGACATCAGTGAATTAAACGGAGAACTCGAGTCAGAAACGAAAAGCGAGGGCGATAGTTCATGGCACGACGACAGCAATGTTAACGATCAACAGTCAGATGACGATCGTACCGAGGAAGCTTCGACATCTTTGGGCAACAAAAAAGAAAAAAGAAATTCCGATGAAGCCACAGCAAAAGTGAGCTCTGGCACCCAAAAGGGAAAACGTGCAAAAGGTAAAAGTGCGACGAAGACCGCGTCAAACAACAAGAACAAACAACACAAAAGGAAAGCCGAAAGTCTAAACGCCTGTATATTGCCTTATGAATATGAATATTCATCAGCCTTCCACGTGCGCCGCCATTTTCTCTTTTCACTAAGAACCTGAGAGCGAGGCAAGACTGCATGTGGAGGTCTCGGAAGACAGACTTCCGCTAGATCAAAGACTTCCGCTCGTCTAAAAATAACTTTCGTGGACATGACATATCCCGGCCAACGCCCTGAGCTTCCCTCTCCGTCCCCTCGTTTTCTCTTGGTAACACGTACCACAGGCAACCC
>OX421446.1:7257321-7262321 GCA_949126865.1 Montipora capitata
AGTCAATAGAGTGGCAGTCATCATTCTACGTTAACTTTATAGATTTCGAGAAAGCGTTCGATTCAGTCCATAGGGATAGTCTATGGTTGATTATGAGAAGCTACAGCATACCACCCAAGATAATCAGCATGGCGAAAACGCTCTATGACGACTTTGAATGCGCAGTAGTGGATGGCCTAGTCCTGTTCCGGGACTCCCTCTTACTCCGCCCTGAAAATGGGCCTGGAACCCAGGCGGGAAAAGAGAGAGTCCTGTATTACTTGGAGGTGCATGCTCGGAATGACGCCATTTTTCCCCCAAAACTGGGGGAAAAACCATTTTGGAAAAAGACTCCTTATTTGGACATAGTTTATTCCGATTGCTTTTACACTGGATACATGGGGATAATGTGAAAGGAAATTATAACTCTAAGATTCTGGAGGAAATTGTTTTCGCGTTCAAGAAATGCCACAATACCTTTGTACTGGGAGGAGGACTGGGTCGGCCATGGAGGAGTGAAGACGTGTTTCACTCTGCTCCCGTGAATTTGACGCTCATAAGTTAGCTCTCTTTCTGTTTTGTATGGCCGAGAAGAGTACGATAACTCTTAAACGAACAAGAGTAAGCACGAGTTCTAGCTCAGACAGTGAAACGCGTTCACCAGACGGTAAAAGGATTTACATATCAAGTTTTAACACGACGCTCACCGAGAACGACACAAGTGGTGGTTCGCTTGACGATAGCGGGGATCAAGTTCTGAAAGCCTTGACGATGACTAATAAGATTGGGCAACAGCTTCAGCAAATCCTAGACAGACTAGAAAGAATGGAAACCAAATTGCAAACGATGGAAGGAGTCCTTTCGCAGATCTCTAATTTGGAGAAAGCCGTAAATAAGATTCAAGTGAGTATAGTATCCTTTAATGATAAGGCTAAGAAGATGGATGAGACGATTCAAGACTTGGATGCGGGGCTGACGTCGTTAAATGCAGACATCGAGGAAATGCAGAATAGGGAGAAACAAAATTTAGGGAAGATTAAAGAGTTACATGATCAAATTCTCTATCAGGATGTCTATAGCAGAAGAGAGAACTTACGAATCTTTGGCCTCCCAGAAACAGATCACAGTACTGAGAACACAGGGGACGTGGTGTACAAGTTTTTTGAGCGTGAATTAGAGCTAGAAAACGCGAGGAACATTGAATTTCAGCGAGTCCATAGGCTTGGAAAAAGGAAGGCAGGACAGTCAAGGCCGATAATCGTTCGCTTTCTTAGATTCCCGGAACGTGAGCTTGTTTTCAGAAGTGTGCGTGATCTAGGGGTGGAATCGGAGGTGAAAGTGTATGCGGATTTACCTAAAGAAATACGAGAAAGAAGACAAAAATTATGGCCAAAAATGAAAAAAGCGAGAGAGGAAGGCAAAGTAGCTTTTTTTGATAAGCGAGAACCAGATAAGCTTTATATTGACGGTGTGTTGAGTATTTAAATGAGCTTGCTATAAGTTTATTTTTGATAGCGGGTGTGGTTTGTAAACTTTGCATATTGTTGAGAATCAACGGTGGTCCTTAAATCCCAAGGGTGGCATATGGATATAGAATATCTGCTGCTCTTCTTAATGCGTTTGGATGCGTGTGTTTGTTCATTGTTCACATGTGTGTTGTTTTTGTGTTTATCAAGTAGTTTTTGTTCTGGTGTTAGGCGCTACGTGTTACTTACTTATTATACATGTTTCAACCAGCTTGGAGAAGAGTTACTTCATGCTTCACTTTCACAAAAGATAACGTTGATTTTAAATTACTCTCTTTAAATGTTCGAGGGATTCGTTCATCCATAAAGAGGAAAGCTTTGTTTATGTGGTTGACTCGGCAAAAGGCGGACATTATTTTTCTCCAGGAAACGTATAGCACGAAAGAGGTGGAAGATATCTGGAATACTCAATACAAGGGTAAGAGTTTCTATTCACATGGAACTAACCACAGTTGTGGGGTAATGATTTTAATAAAAGACGATCTGGAATTTGAGTATAAATCGTCCGTTTTGGACACTAACGGTCGTTACATTTTGATTGACGCCACTGTGCAGGGATCTGATTTTTTATTGGTTAATATTTATGCACCAAATAAGGTTCAAGAGCAATGCGAATTTTTCAGCGGTTTAGAAAAAATGGTAGAGGAATTTAATACAAGCGCTGAGCAAAAAGTTGTAGTAGGTGGGGATTTTAATGTTGCTATCGATCCTGATTTGGACTGTTCTGGGGGTAATCCCACAAAAAAAGATTCTGTCAAACACATTCAAGACATATGTTTAAATTTTGATTTAGTAGATATTTGGCGTGTGAGGAATCCGGTATGTAAACGCTTCAGCTGGAGACAAAAAAATCCTTTTCTTCAACGGAGACTAGATTATTGGCTCTTGAGTGACTCGTACCAGGAGGAGGTAGAGGGTGCCGACATAATTCCCTCTTTGAACTCCGATCACTCGGCTATTGTGCTTCACTTTAGCAGTGTAGAAAAGCAAAAGTACGGTCCATCTTATTGGAAATTTAATGCAAGTTTGTTAGATGATTCTGATTTTTGTAAGCTTATAGCTGAGAGTGTGCCGGAGTGGCGAGAGGAGTTCATTGAAGTTACTGATAAGCGAGTTCTTTGGGACTTAATCAAATATCGAATACGACAGGTTACGATTAAGTACAGCAAAGCTAAAGCTAAGGCCAGAAGACAGAATTTGAAAGTAATAGAAGACTCATTAAAGCAGTGCGAGGAGGATTGCAGTGTGTTTCCATCCCCTGAAAATATGGAAAAAATGGAGAATATTCGAAACGAGTACGAATTGTTTTATGAGCACTTATCAAGGGGTGCGATAGTACGTTCCAGGGCCACCTGGTTTGAGCAAGGAGAAAAAAGTCATAAATATTTCTTAAACCTTGAAACCTATAAAAAATCCAAGAGTTGTATTCGCAAGGTGTTTACTAAAGACGGCTTTCTTACCTCTGACCCCAAAAGAATCATGAAGGAAGTGGAAGTTTTTTATTCTAGTCTTTACAAGACTGACAATTCGAAGATCCCGAACGACTTTTCAAACACATTCTTACTTTCTCAGGCAATCCCAAAGCTTTCAAACGAGGAGGCGATGGCGTGTGAAGGAAGATTGACGCTTGCGGAGTGTTTTAAGAGTTTGCGATCTTTTCAAAGCAACAAATCCCCAGGTAACGACGGCCTTACGGTTGAGTTCTATAATGCGTTTTGGGAAAGTCTTGGAGAGCTTCTTGTAGACAGTCTTAATTGCTCATTTGATAAAGGTGAACTATCAAATTCCCAAAAACAAGCAATAATAACTTTGATAGAAAAGAAAGATAAAGACAAACGAAAAATTTCTAATTGGAGGCCGATTTCCTTAATTAATGTAGATGTCAAGATTGGATCTAAAGCCATTGCCTTGAGACTCCAGACTGTTCTCCCTAGAATAATTCACCATAATCAGCATGCATATGTTAAAGGACGAACAATCAATGATGCAATAAGGACGATTGATGATATACTCGTATATACTGAAAGATATGGTATCAACGGCAAAATGCTAGCAATAGATTTTCAGAAAGCCTTTGATTCAGTAAATAGGAATTTTTTGTTTAGTACATTGGCTGCTTTCAATTTTGGCTCTTCGTTCATCCAGTGGATACAAACCTTTTACCAAAATATTTCAAGCTGTGTTCTTAATAACGGGTTCTCTACCGGACCTTTTGAGATACAAAGAGGTGTGAGGCAAGGAGATCCACTCTCTCCATACTTGTTCATTATTGTCCTAGAAGTACTAGCTGTTAGTATACGTAAAAATAAGGATATTCAAGGGACTGTGGTGGATGGAATCGAAATTAAACTTGAGCTTTTCGCAGACGATCTTACTGTATTCCTGAGGAACGATTGGTCTCTTAGACACCTCCTTGCTCTAATTTCAAAGTTTGGAATCTGTTCGGGTCTTGTCATAAATTTTGACAAAACAGAAATGTTTATCTTGGGGAACTCGGTTATGGCTCCAGCACAGGACCAAAGTATTATGAACATTAACGTTAAGAGAGCTGTGAAAATATTAGGGGTGTATTTTACTTATGACAGCCGTTTGAGACACAAACTAAATTTTAAAGAAATAATAGATGCTGTCAAAACAAAACTTCAACTTTGGAAGTGGAGAAATCTGACAATAATTGGAAGAATTCAGATCGTTAAAACTTTTGTAATTCCACTGATAATGTACCGTGCTGGATCAATTTGTATAGATAAGGAGGTGGTAACTGAGGCTAATAGGATTATATTTGACTTTATCTGGAAAGGGAAAGACAAAGTAAAACGAGCTTCCCTAGTTGGTGACATAAAAGATGGGGGCCTGAAGGCCCCGCATTTAGAATCGATAATTAAGACTCATAGAATAATGCTTTGCCAGAGACTCGCGGATGAAGAACCTTGTAATTGGAAAACTATTTTATTTCACTATTTTAAACAGGTCGGGGGGAAGTTCATCCTCTGTTGCAACTTTGACATAAAAAAGCTACCGATAAACCTCCCAATGTATTACAGGGAATGTTTTGAGTGTTTTTCGCATTGCTCCGCAGCCACCGATAACAATGTACTTGAGCTTTCGCACGAACAAATTTCCAACACTGTTCTTTGGAACAATAAATTTATATGTATTAATAATAAATCAGTCTTCAATCAAAGCTTGGTTAGTAAAGGAATAATCAAAATAGGCGATTTAGTAACAGAGAAAAATCAATTTATTTCTCAATGTAATCAAAGCCGGGTGAATCTTTCTCCAAAAGATATTTTTGATTTGATGTCCTTAGTTGATGCAATCCCTGCACCGTGGCGACAGTCGCTGAAAATAAATGGATACTTGAACAAGAGTCCTTTTGTTATTCAGGACCAAATTCAACTTGTGCTCAATAACCAGGAGGTCTCGATCACTGAGGCGACCTTTAAGAAGGTTTATAGGGAGTTGGTTTCTGGTTTTGTTACTCCACCGACAGCT
>OX421446.1:7274821-7282321 GCA_949126865.1 Montipora capitata
TACTATTTGGGCGGAAATTGCGAGACTCCTCCAAAATTGCACCGGGGAAAATTCCTTGCGAATTCTCGATTTTTCTCCAGATGTGGGCCTGTTTTGCGATTGCTATTGACTCCCTTTGAGCTTTTGTCTTAATTTTGTCGCCATGAGTGAGTATCACTTACTACTTAATCCTTTATGTTTTCAATTTTGGTGCAGCCCTAAACTGATCAACTATGTACGAGATAGATCTAGATCGAAGTTGGAGAATTTAGAATTCCAAATCTCTTTTGCCAGGTAGGACAGCTCGTGTTACCTTTAACTATGTCGCAGAACAAGAGGACGAACTTAGTCTAGAAGTCGGAGCCATCATCAGAAATATAAAGGATGTGGATGTTGGATGGTGCCAAGGAGAATTAAACGGGAAGACAGGATTGTTCCCTAACAACTTTGTAGAGGAAGTTGATATCACTCCAGACGTCGACCCTGCTTCAGACTCCGGTAAGAATCGTTACAAATTTAATAACTCCTGTGACTTAAGTTTATAAGCCAGTGGATCAGGGGTAATTTGGTTATGCTTAGGGGTTGTTAATAGTATTTTTAAGGCTTGACTTGTCAAATGGGAATTGCTCGTTGTCGCTTTCGATTCTGTACTGTTACAGCATAGCTTCAATGTTTTTGTATCAGGAACTAGATTATGCGTGAATGCGCACCAAGGCTTTTTCCAAATGACTTTAAGTTTGCATATAGTTGTGAGTTTTCACAAGGAATGAATAGTTTGAATTGTCAGTTTTGAACAATTTCCAGGCTGATTGCCACATAACTACGTGTAATCCCATTGAAATAATTCAAACTACTGATTTGATCTGGAAGTTATCTCGATTGTCTGATCTTGTTAATTTCTAAAGGAGTTTGCATTCTCACTGTGATATGAGTATCACTTCCTTGTCATTTCACCTCAATTAAAACGTCCAGAAGGTAAGACTTATTTGGTATGATCTGCAGCTATTGTAGGAATGTTTTCATAATTTACTAGAAATTAATGGTTCTTTTTTTTATCAAGCTTTAAATTAATATTGAAATAAAAAATATTGGCTTCAAATGTTGTGTTTGTTTTACAAACTTGGAGTTATTGTACTGAACCATTACAACCAGAAAGTAATCTTCTTGAGGAATCATCCCTTGAGGGGCTATGGTGGAAAAAAATGGGAGTAACTGCAGAGTACCTGGTCACTATTGTGTTATTGTAGCGGCATCCTTTGAAGAACAAGGCATATAACAATACGTTCCATTCATATACAAATTAGTGGCCAGGTATTCTACTGTTTAGCTTTAAAATGTATTTGAGTCTTACTTACTATCAAAATAAAGACTTGGAAGGACTAGGGAAAATAGTTGGGGTAATTGTATCCCAGATAATTAAAAAATAATAAAAAAATTAAAATGGCGTAAGGCGAATGCAAAGAAAGAGTCACAAAAATTGTTATTCCAATTTTAATGTCCACTTTCTAGACATAAAATGGTCCCAAGAGAAAATAAAAACAATGCTTATGCAAAATTTTGGAGGGCAAACAAAGAGTATAATGGAATTTTATGAAAGTGGCCTTTGCAACATCTCTATTTTGAAAGTAGCATTCATCAAATCCATTTTAATATTGTCTGGAAGTTTTCTGACTTTAAAATTCTGCAATACAGTATTGCAATCTACCTAACTAGAAACATCAAATTGTTTAGAAATGTGATCATGTGGACTTTGATTTACCAGACATCTTGTCAAATGTAAATTGCTCATGAATGGTCATTTTTGGTCCTGACTTTTTCTTCAATATTAATAAAAAAGGAGAAACTGCCACTGAATTATTTTTATAAAAATCTATGAACCGTCAAAACGTTACTTAACCCATTGCCTCCTGGGGGCTCCCCACTGACCATTAAAATCATCTGGCGTTAGACAGAGTAAAATACTAAGTCTAGCCAGTTTAGGCCGGGTTGGGTGGCAAAGGGCTAAAATATTTCCAGGGTGATACGAAAATGAAAAGATGAGGTTGCCCTTTGCAATTGCATGGGCAAGCTGTTACTTGATCATGAGGTTACTAGCCCGAAGGTCTGAGGAGCTAGCCCGAAATTAAATTGTTTATATAGAATTATCAGATTTATTTAATTATGCAAAATATACAAGTAATGATACCAAGCATATAATGTGATTTTTGTTTTAACTTCAACCTCAAATTAAACAATGTAACAGAAACGACCAGTTTTTACACCTGACCACTAGAAGTTGCAGTTACAACTTTAATACATCAAGATTTTGTGGACGAGAATTCCAAATACAGTCATGTGATCTAATCTGACTTGTGATGCAAAACATTGTCAATTGATATCGCTTAAGGCTTTCAATAGTTTGCCTAGTGTATGAACTATTCAAGCAATAGAAGACGTTTTCCGTGTTTCTCTAGCCTCACCTAAACACGAGGGAGAGTTGGGAGAATTCGAGACAGTTATGCAAACTCCGAGACTTGCATCTCGGGTTTGCATAACTGTCTGGAATTCTCCCAACTTCTCGGAGTGTTTAGATGAGACTATGAAAACATGGAAAAAAGTCCTCTATTGCTTTTATAAAAATTAATATTTCTCAAAGATTATTTGACAAATGAAGGAAACAAATGAAGGAAAATTCTTGATTGAAACAGAAACAGCCAATCAAAACGCGCGTCTGACAGCATACGACCAATCAAAATTCGTGATGTCACAGCCGTGTTTCCATACTCCCATCTGAACACAGATATTGACCAATGAGAGTGTGCGTACTATCCTGATTATTTTATTAAAGACAGTTGAACAATGAGCTACAGGAAATATTTCAGTTCCTTGTTTGTACTGCTAACATGAGTGAGGTTCTTGGAATGAACATCATCAAATTTGCTTCAATTAGTGTTACAAGAAAATTTCACAACTTGTTAACATTCGTCCACATCTCGCTTAATAGAAAATCACATTCAAAAGCAAGTTAACTCAGTAGCATTGTTTTATTTCTTTCTTCCTTGTGTAGAACTCTCTTCTACGACGCGCGCTTCTGTCAAATGTCATGAAGTTGTGAAACGCCGCCGTCGGCCCGATTGCAATTTGCATATAATCAGCACAGTTAACGCACATGTATGAAAATTGTTTCGGTTTGTAAGACCAGAAAATTTCTATAAATCGCAAGTGACTGTTTCAGAGTAACATTTTGTTCAAACATGGGCGAAATAGTAAAGGAAAAATAATGTTTACATTTTACCCCCGTTGACGGTGAAAAATATTATAAATTTACGGAAATTACAACACAGTTATTTCTGTGAATGTCATGAACGTTGCGATCAGTCAATTAAACTACCACTGTAATCTGAAGTCTGTCGACATTCGATGGAGTA
This sequence comes from Montipora capitata, assembly GCA_949126865.1. NCBI lineage: Eukaryota > Metazoa > Cnidaria > Anthozoa > Scleractinia > Acroporidae > Montipora > Montipora capitata. The sequence goes on from OX421446.1 coordinate 7,278,208, forward strand.
AATTCTCTTCAAAGCTCGTCAAGCTGTCAAACTCTTCCAGAAGTGAGAAAAGTTTTAAATTACTCGAGTTGCGTGTTTTATTTTTATTTTTTTATCGGATGATAACAGCGCCAGGTCTGCTAGCTTTTCTTCAAGCGAGTTTTGTCTTGTTTTTTAATTTTACATGAAGTGTGCCTTTTTTGTCACTGCACCGTGACTTGGCTGGAATTTAATTAGACTGATTGTCTCGCACTGCACGCTGTCAGTCGGCAAATATTGTCATTTCAAAAAATATATTTCGGTCACTTATGTAAGCAGAAAAAGTCATGACGTTATTATTTTATGGATGCGACTAAAATGCGGCGCAAAACGTTGTCACGCTACGATAGTTTGGCCTCATAACTTTACCATTTTCTCTCAGGATCTTTCTGCCGCACACTTTTTGGTATAAAAGCTCAATTTATCATCAGAAAAGAGGAACCAACGGTGCTTGCCCATCAAGCTACGATAAGAAAACGGTAGCCTGACAAGTCATTCCACTAGCCCTGGGCTATCGGACAGCACTTTCGTCGGAGTGTCAAGTATTTATGAGTCAATGAGTCAATGAGTCATGAGTCAATGAGTCAACGAGTTAGTGCAGTTAATTAAACCATAAAATGAAAGCTAAAATTTCAGAGAGTGCTTAGGCCTAATCACTGAAACGAGGGCTTAGGCTTAATCAACAAAATAATTATTGCTATATTGACTGTGAGTCCATTGACTCATGACTCATGACTCATGACTCATTGACTCATTGACTCATTTGACTCATAAAACATGTGTTCTCCTTTCGTTGCGCCCTGATTTCCTTTGGTTGCTTTTATTGAAGAAAGAACAGTTTTGCTCTCAAGATTGGTATTAGGGGAGCAGGGCTGGCACAGTGGTGAGAGCACCCGGACTCGATGCCATATTTGGGTTGTTTTTGTTGGTTCTCTACTCTGCTTCAAGGAGTTTTTCCCTCTCCTCAAAAACCAACATTTGATTTGATTTGATTTCTTCTGATTTCAGTTGATTTGTAGTCATCCCAATCAGAAGAAAACTTGTGCTTGGCTAAATAACCTTGAGACTTGCAATTGAAGTGAATTATTATCATTCTCCATTTAGCTCTGGGCTCTGGCTGTTCCCATGCCAACATTCATCTCATGGAAGCAGGTCATAACAAATAACCAAGGGTCCCCTGGAGACACTCTCTTGCTACTTAAAGGTCAATTACCTTCCTTAAAATTCTGGTCATTCCCAATAGCCTAAGGGTAGTTTTCTGCAACAGTCCAAATCTTACCCTAATCCCCAATAATTATTTCAATCCATTGTCCAAGTTTCTTAGTAACACTTCCAAGAGCCCCTACAGCAACCGGTATATTTTTTACACTCCACATTTTTCTAATCTCCCACGTCAAATCTTGATATTTTTCGATTTTTTCAAGTTCCTTTTCATGTACCTTACTATCTCCAGGTATATTAATGTCCAAAATTATACGCTTGTTCTCCTTCTTGCTCACTATGATGATGTCAGGTCTTCTTGCTTCAACAATGTTATCACATTACAATGTACAATGTAGGTGTTCATATCCCAAAGTAATAATTCACCATTCTCCACAACAACTTCTGGCACATGTTCATACCACTTTTCCTTCCTTTCAAGCTGGTGTAACTCGCACAACTACCAATGTACAGTGTACTTGTATAATCCTCGCCACATTATTATGTCATCGTTTATGTTCCTTCAGGGCCAACTTTTTGCACTCACTAGATAGCATAGTTACTCTCTCTCTTTTCGCTGCACTTTTTACAAATGTACACAGCAGTAACACAGCAGAGCACTTGTGCTCTGCTAAATAACCTTGAGCCTTAAATAAAGTGATAATTATTATTATTATTGTTGTTATTATTATTATTATTATTATTATGATTATTATTATTATTATTATTATTATTATTTTCATTATTATCACTTACATGTACAACTAATGGTTTTCATAAATTCTGAGGAATTTGTAAAACTCTTTCTGTAGTAACATTAATTAATGTAGGGAATTTGAGTAATGCACCAACGAGTGTCCAGTCCAAAACTGGCAATTAAGAATTGTGTCTAAAGTTAAAAATGTTATACAGATCTATCATACTTTGTATGACAAAAAATTTAATTTAGGCTCTTCTTGGTGGAATCGATATAGTTGCACTTAAGTGTGGACTTTAGTGGTACTATATGTAACATTTCAAGATGCTTGGAAAATCCCAGGGGTAATCCAAGGGGAAATCCGTGGCCCCTTACTGTTGACATAGCAGGGCTCGACACTAACGGTAGCCAACTAGCCACAAGCTAGTGAAATTTCAGTTTTGGCTAGTAGATTTTGAGCTTTCACTAGCCTTTGGGGCTAGTAAATATTGTGAAGCAGTGGAGTTCTGGATGAAAGCAAAAATGAAAATTATTTCTTACGGATAAGGCAAAAGGAGAGAAACAAACTAACAACAGAAGCTGTGAGCAGATGCTATGGAATTTACTGCCTTAGAAAACGATAAGTTGAAAAAAAAAACTGAGGAGGAAACCATCGGGATTACAGTTTTCCCATGCCAGGTTACGAATGATTAACCATGTGTGAAATCATGCGGAACTTCTCGGCTGCTGTTTCCATATACCCGTTTCCATATGCGTGTAACTCTGTCGTGAATAATTAATCGCAAGCACCTTTCGAGAGCTTGATCCCAAACAGTTTGCGTAAATAGAAACACCTTTTACGTTCATCCCCTACCAATCGCCGATAATCGCCGACGATCGCAAACAAGACGTAGGAGATAGAAATTTTCTATCATTACGTCTGGTTGGCAACGATGGAAACACAATCGGAAATTGTTTCTGATTGTTTGCGATCAATCAATGATATTTTTGTGCATGTGATACGTTTTGACAAATTAGTGGCAAGTATAAGTAATGGAATGGCGTCCGAGTACAATTGTGGCAATGACGATACTCCGCAAAACAGTGTGAATTTAATGAATAACAAGTAAAGCTATGATCCTTGCAATTTTGGCAATTGCGTAGAGAAGCCTGAAAAATTCTGGACTTCAACGGGGTTTGAACCCGTGACCTTGCGATACCCACAAATGACCAGCTCCCAACGTCAGTGGCTTCATAGCTCAGTTGGTTAGAGCGTCGCACCAGTATTGCGCTGTCACGGGTTCAAACCCCGTTGCCCAAATTGCGTTCATAACTGCAAGGATCATAGCTTTATTTGATTTCATATCGACAGTTCCATACATGATTTGTTTCATAAGTCATTTCATCTTTAATGAATATCGTAAGGGAACACCCCGCCAAATATACCTGTAGTAAAGTTCTAGATCACAAAGAGCCAGTTCCTACAGTATGGCTATGCTGCAGCTGTTGCTGCTCCTCGAAAATGTATCGGACCCAGAATCGGTGACGTCTCTTGACACTTCCTCTCTGCCTTCTTCTTCGCAACAACTCCAACATACACCTATAAGAAGAAGTTGAACATGACCCAAAAACTAATTCTGCTTTCATGTTTGCGCCCTTTTGTTATGATGTCACGAGATGAAGTTGCGTAAAGCAATCATTACAAGCATATGGAAAACAGGATCACAAACACAAATGCAAAAATTGACAGTGTTTGTGATGTGTGCATGTATGTGGAAAGAGGCCACATACTTGTTTAGACATTTAATCCAAATATAATTTATTTCAAAAGAAAAAAAAAAAAGAAAGACAATATGAAGTGACTTATCTTGTTTACTAGGAATGGTGAATCTCACATCGAAAGAGAGAAAACTTGCTCGCGAGCACTGTGGCCGCCGAATATTAATTGACTCCGAAAACCATTCAAGCATAAAGCGCATGAATTGCTGTTTGAAACTATTGAAAAGAAAATCTTACATGAGGGCAAGTCTGTCCTTTCGAATTTCCTTTGTATCTAATTCAAGATATTATTTAGCCTCATTCCGGTGCGTTTGTGCTTCATGTGTACAATGGTGCTTTCAGGTTAAAATTTCAATCGCAAATAGCTCTAATCAAAGGAACAGCCTTTCCACAGACTTCCAAACAAGCAGTTTAGTTTCATGTACAGTTTATTTCTCAATT
>OX421446.1:7292321-7297321 GCA_949126865.1 Montipora capitata
AAAATTTGGGCCGTAACTTAAATATGCAGTACGCACTTCGAACTCGGGTAGTTGGAGGTATGTAGTCTAATGCATTACCAATTCAGCTGACCAGTGGGTGTTTTTTTGGTTTTAATTACTAACAGGGGAAACATCACCTCTTGAGAAAAAGACCACTAGGAATGAAGTTGTTGATGGTCTACATGTAAATGATGACGAGGAAAGTGGAATCAAAAGAGGCTCTAGCTTTGGTGCTGCAGCAAAGAAGTTGCCTGGTGGAGGAATGGGTTTTGGCAATCTCATCAATCATAATAATTTTATCTTGGCTGAGAAAAAACTGAAGAAACTTCATCAGGATGAGAAGAGAGAGAACAAAGGAAAAACAGAAGAGGCTTTTGTGCCAACCACCGAACCAAGCAAGCCATCCCTAGTGAAGACTAAAACACCTGTGGTAAGTTTGTCATTGTTAAATTTTTTTGATTTATGTGTTATTTAGGGCTGTCAATAAATTTGAAAGTAGAAGGCTGACAATTAAAAGGAAAGGAAAGGAAAGGAAAGGAACTTTATTTAAGTGTCTAGTCGTTCTAGCGCTGGAGCGCTAATTGGGGACACTGTAAACCGAAATGAACAATGAAAGTAAATCAAGTCAAATGTTGGTTTTTGAGGAGAGGGGAAACCGGAGTGCCCGGAGAAAACCTCTCGGTACAGAGTAGAGAACCAACAAACTCAACCCACATATGACGCCAAGTCCGGGAATCGAACCCGGGCCACATTGGTGGGAGGCGAGTGCTCTCACCACTGCGCCATCCCTGCACCCCTAAGGCAGGCAGCCATGAAAGTGAGCTTATCTCACTTGACTGTGGACAAGAAAACTGGGAACTGTTCAGTTAAATGTTCCAAGCATTCCTCACCTTTCACACAAACGATTGAGTGTGGGTAGTTTTGTCATGATTTCTCTTGCTTAACCTTCTTAAAATATGCCGTTAATTCCACTCAAAAATGGGGAATAGAATTTTCAAACGTTTCACCAATTGTAACATTTTTTTCATCTTGACTGGTGGTTAAATGAGACGAAAGTAGCCAGCTGAAGATGGCTTACTAGCTGGTGGCTTTGGCCGGCTCCTGGCCCTATTTTGACAGCTCTGGTTATTTTATTATAATAATAAACTTCACTATAGGGTCAGAACAATGTACAGCATGAAGAAGTGAGCCAGGACGGCTTAGCGATTTTCAACCGTGCCTTCCACCTCTGTGACCCGGGTTCAATCCTGCCATAGGGTCGTATGTGGGCTCAGTAAACTTTGGGTGATCTCAATCTGACTCAGAAGTCGTTATCGAGGTACTTCCTTTTTCCTCCCTCTTCAAAATTGACTTTCAGTCAGTTTCATCCGACTACAGGCAGTTATCCTCGATGGGGATACAGTAACCTGTTGTATCCTTTCCTTTCATTGAATTGAATGAATAAAGTTGAATAAATAAAATTAAGCCAACAAATTATCCTGGGTCCAGACTGAAAACGTGATGAACTACAATGCCAGGGACTCTGTGCCCTGCTCTTTATGAACTGTGTATAGGTTCTTTAATGTCTCACAAGTGTTTGGAGACGGGGGCTACAATTTGCCATTGTTATCAGAGTTCTAATACTAGAATGACAATGTTGGGAAGGTTCAGGTTGAACTGGTTTATGTGTGCCTATAAAGGGAAAATTACCTTTTTTTGGTAGTTTGGTTACGGTTGGGCTATCAAATCGCACAGTTAAGTGTCCACATTACAAATTTTGAGGAATAAATTAAGTCTTAATGGACCTAGCATGAAGGTTATTCTGTGAATATACAGTCACAGAGCCTATGCAAATTAAGGCTAAGAGATAAAAAGTCAGGGAAAAATATTATTATTTTGGCCTCATTACTCTCCTTTTTGTTAAAGGGAGAGTTTCACGTCTCTGCGCATGGGCAAACTGTCAAGTAAGTCCATTTAATTCCATTGTTATTGAAACAATCGAAAGCACTGATGCAGGAAACGGAAACAATCCCATAGTAATGTATTACTCATTGGAATTACTTTTGTAATAATTTCCTTTTTTCCTTTCCTTTGTGAGCCTGGTTGGTGGAGAGGCCAAGTTGGTGGCAAGACAGGAGTCTTTCCTTCCAACTTTGTGGAAATCATCACTGACAACAATGTGGCAAAACCTAAAGACACGCCACTGGATACAGCTAGAAAGCTTTCAGGTTTGTTACCAAATGGCTTAGAATACATGTACACCGTAGTACATGTATGTGCAGTGCTAAAATTAACAAATCGAAAGTGGTTCAGCGTTGTCTGTACTCGTTGTTGCAGACTGTGACCAAAATCATGACTCAAAGAAAGAGCAAGCATTGTCAATAACTTTCTTGCAATGTGATTGGTTTTTTTTCCCAAAATGAGCATTCCTGATTGGCTGACCGCTCCCCATAGGGGCTTTTCAGGGCCAATGAAACACAATCAACGAAACCACGGAACAGAACAACAACTGTTAAGAATCCCAACTGGCCAGAGGCAAACCATTTGGCTATTTACAAAATGCAGCAGAGAAGTTGAACCATGGATTTCCAGGGTCAAATTCAATGAGTGGTCACAGCGGGCCTTGAACCTGGGATCTCCGGATGTCAAGGGAAGCGCCCTAACCACTGGGCCACACTACCTCCTAACAGAAATCCAATCTCTGACTAGCGGTTTATTTCCCGTAATTTCCACTATTTACAAGCGTCAAGGGGTCTTAGTTTCTAAGACCCTAGTCGTAGGTACAGCTGTAGGTCTTTTTTGTAACACCCGTGAAAATTTCACCCAATTCTTAGCCATTGCTAACCTGTACACTGTTCCACATTCACGACTTGGCTCATAGAACCCTTTGATTTGACTTTTCAGGGGTACAGCTGTAATGCAGATTACCAAACATGATTATAATTCACGGAAGAAAATTAATCTTCATAACAGATGCAATTTAATTCTATGCACTTTTTACATTCACTCAGAATCAGAGTGTAGATAAATTAATTATTATAAGAAGGGTTCATGTACATGTAGGATGTCATTGCTCTGTCCATTTTTCACTACTCCCTACTTGATCAGCGGTTTTTGGGAAGTAGTGGAAATGTATATTATGAGCCAGATTTGAAAACACAACAGGCATAATTTCAGTGGTCATGAATTTTATATGCATCTGGCATTTGGTCTGATTTTGGCTGCTTAAACCTAAATGGACTATAACATACATGTATGACATTCCATATTAGTATATCTCTCACGACAGATAGAAGGCGCACTATGATTGGCTACTTTTAATAGCGGGTTGTGTTCTTCAGTACGGCCAGCTAACTTTGAAATTTTGATGGAACGTCATTAATTCTTTAAGCAAGTTTTTCATATTGTCTATTTTGAGATAAACTTGTGAAACTACTTGAATCTTGTAGGAAACTACGTACTTCAAAAAGCATTTAAGATTGATTTGTTTTTCAGGTTTTTACGCACGCAAATCATTTGTGACAGTTGAACGTTTCTGTTGACTTCAACTAGTCTCTCCTTTCCCATATGCCTTATTACCCTCCGAGATATAATTATAATAAATATCTCACTAACCTCATCTTCTCAGTCTGTTCTGTACATGTAAGTTACGGATTCTCGTTTTCCTGTTGATTTATGGCTTCGTGTTTGGGCCATAAATTAGTGGGAAAAATTTGGGCCGTAACTTAAATATGCAGTACGCACTTCGAACTCGGGTAGTTGGAGGTATGTAGTCTAATGCATTACCAATTCAGCTGACCAGTGGGTGTTTTTTTGGTTTTAATTACTAACAGGGGAAACATCACCTCTTGAGAAAAAGACCACTAGGAATGAAGTTGTTGATGGTCTACATGTAAATGATGACGAGGAAAGTGGAATCAAAAGAAGCTCTAGCTTTGGTGCTGCAGCAAAGAAGTTGCCTGGTGGAGGAATGGGTTTTGGCAATCTCATCAATCCTAATATCTTGACTGAGAAAAAACTGAAGAAAGTTCATCAGGATGAGAAGAGAGAGAACAAAGGAAAAACAGAAGAGGCTTTTGTGCCAACCACCGAACCAAGCAAGCCATCCCTAGTGAAGACTAAAACACCTGTGGTAAGTTTGTCATTGTTAAATTTTTTTGATTTATGTGTTATTTAGGGCTGTCAATAAATTTGAAAGTAGAAGGCTGACAATTAAAAGGAAAGGAAAGGAAAGGAAAGGAACTTTATTTAAGTGTCTAGTCGTTCTACCGCTGGAGCGCTAATTGGGGACACTGTAAACTGAAATGAACAATGAAAGTAAATCAAGTCAAATGTTGGTTTTTGAGGAGAGGGGAAACCGGAGTGCCCGGAGAAAACCTCTCGGTACAGAGTAGAGAACCAACAAACTCAACCCACATGACGCCAAGTCCGGTAATCGAACCAGGGCCACATTGGTGGGAGGCTAGTGCTCTCACCACTGTGCCATCCCTGCACCCCTAAGGCAGGCAGCCATGAAAGTGAGCTTATCTCACTTGACTGTGGACAAGAAAACTGGGAACTGTTCAGTTAAATGTTCCAAGCATTCCTCACCTTTCACACAAACGATTGAGTGTGGGTAGTTTTGTCATGATTTCTCTTGCTTAACCTTCTTAAAATATGCCGTTAATTCCACTCAAAAATGGGGAATAGAATTTTCAAACGTTTCACCAATTGTAACATTTTTTTCATCTTGACTGGTGGTTAAATGAGACGAAAGTAGCCAGCTGAAGATGGCTTACTAGCTGGTGGCTTTGGCCGGCTCCTGGCCCTATTTTGACAGCTCTGGTTATTTTATTATAATAATAAACTTCACTATAGGGTCAGAACAATGTACAGCATGAAGAAGTGAGCCAGGACGGCTTAGCGATTTTCAACCGTGCCTTCCACCTCTGTGACCCGGGTTCAATCCTGCCATAGGGTCGTATGTGGGCTCAGTAAACTTTGGGTGATCTCAATCTGACTCAGAAGTCGTTATCGAGGTA
>OX421446.1:7302321-7312321 GCA_949126865.1 Montipora capitata
GACCATTATTTCTCGTTTTTGAGGAGGCAGAGAATGCACACATATAAGATTTAACTTCTTTATTGTTTGCTTGTGCCCTCAGATTTACAAGAAGCTTGTCGACCTCGTTAAGCTTAGCTTTCAATTCTACGGCTAATTTGTTAACATCACTCTGTTTTGAGCAATTTGAATCTGTAGCCACTGGTTTTACATTCTTTATAGGTTCTCTTTTTCGTGTTTTTGCTTGTTCTAGTTTTCTGAGCTTTGATGTAAGCCTTTCCACGCGCCTGTGGTGAAATTTCACCAGCGCTCCCACAAAATCATGTTCCGCTCTCTTCCTAATCGAACTTACATCCGACTTAAAATCTTCATCAGGCATGATGTTTGCCTTTACATTGTATCTTAGGCTTTTTGGGCATGTGCCCTTGTCGAGATGAGCTTGTAAGAGTCCGATAGAGATCTTTGATTTATCTATTTTCTCCGTTATGGAGACATGTTCCTCGTCTTGACGGGCTTTTTTCGGTTCGATATTTCCGTGCTTTTTTCTGTTGTCATCTCGAGGTCGTTTAGTTCCTCTCGCTTGGTTGTCACTTGTTTTGTTGATGTTTCTTTCTTTGCCTTTGTGTGGCATGGTCTTTCTAGTCTCTTTAGATGTGGGAGCTTGAGCGCAAGGGATTTCATCTTCGTTCTCAGAAAAATCAGTATCTCGTTCTCTGAGAACTTTTTCTTCGGCCTCGTTAAGTTCATCTGTATCGCAGATTTCCATGTCTGAAATGTCTACTTCAAGCAGGCCGTCTGTTGTGAGTGTAGTTGCTGCCATTTGGGTATAGATGCTTAGGCAAGACTGCAGTTTCGATTCTCTGTGAATCTCGTCAGTTGCCGTTTGAAATCTTCAATGAGTTGTCACAAGTTGTGCTAGTGCTTGCGTTGTAATAGGTTTGGAAAGCGTTATGCGGATCCAAATGCTTCTCCGATTTTTTTATTGGCTAGCTTATTAACACAATAAGATTTAAGATACTCAGCCAATGAAGTTGGGAGGATTCGTTGGTCCTGTGATGTCTAAAGGTCAACCAGGCGGTAATCTGAAGGTTGTTAATGTTTAACAGATCTTGTAGAGATCTGTCACCTTTCACGTTTCCTGTGATGTCTAAAGGTCAACCAGATAGTAATCTGAAGGCTGTTGATGCATTCCGGACCTTGTTGAAGGCTGTCACGTTTCGTGTTTTTAACAATGACAGTGTATTTCTTCGTTACAGTGTCTTTTGTGTCTTTTGTTGTTTTGATACCATTTTATAGCTTGAGTGTTTGATTCGTTCTAGGTATCATTAACTGGAAGCAATATTTCTAGCGCGAAGCAGAACGGGGCCCGTCCATTAAGACATGCAAATGGTGAAAAAGTGTTGACGGGCCTGCGCGACTCCTGCCGTTCGCAAGTGATTATAAAATCTGTGCCCTCAAAGTTTAGCTCTGACTAAAATGTCTTTTAACGACTTTCCTTTGCGATATGATAGTATGGGTGGCTCCTTAAATACTTCTCTAAGGTGCGGTTGGTTTTGAATAAGGTGCCATTTCCCCATTAATATATTCTTGAGGTTAGGTAAAGCCGGGTGGTATTGTGTAACAAAAGGCAATATTTTCTTTTGTGTGCTGTTGTCTTTGTTTTCAAGTGACCTCTCCCTATCCGTGAAGTTAACTTTAGATAGGAATTTTTCTGAAAATTTATTTGGGTATCCTCTATTCTTTAGACGTGTTTTGAAATTCTGCATGTTAGTATTAAACGTCACGACTGACGAATTTGTTCTTAGGAGGCGTAGCGCTTCTCCTTTTATGAATCCTTTCTTAACGCCTGGAGGATGACACGAATAAAAATCCGTGTATTGAAAGGTCTCTGTCCGTTTGTAATGTGTTTGCACATCAAGGGTTGATTCTCTTTTGAATCTCTCGCCTTTGTACACTTCTGTGTCTAAGAATGTAATTTCTGAGTCTGATATTTCAGCCGTAAATTTGATTGTATCGTGGTAGTTGTTTGCCCTTTGCACAAATTTTTCTATATTGTCTTCGGTTGTGTGCCACACACAGAAGACATCGTCAATGTATCTCTTCCAAACTAGCGGTTTAATTTTGCTCTTGCTGATAATGCCTTTTTCTATTTTTGCCATGAAAACATTAGCGAAAGCCACGGCCATTTTGGTTCCCATTGCCGTTCCGTGGGTTTGCAAATAATGTCGCCCATTGAATTGGAACGAGTTCTCTTTAAGTATCAGGCAGAGCATTTGCCTCAAGAACTTAGCAGGGATTGGTAAAAGCCAAGTCAAACTTAAGCTTCAGTTGAAGTTTTTGAAAGAGAAGTTCGAAACAGCTACTGGAGGCCTGTGCCCATTTAGTTAACCCAGTTTAAGTTAATATTAGCATCGTTAACATTAAGTCACAATTAGTCTTTCTGGAACCGTAACTTGGGTAAAATATTAAATCAAGTAAGTTTAGTGCAATTTGTAATTATGGAGATTTAAGAAGACCCAGGGTTATATCCTATTAAATTTATATTTGCATAGTTATCATAACGCCGTTATAGGATCATTAAACCTTTTTTTAGTATTGTCAAAATAATCATAGAAGTGCCATGAATTGTAAAATATTTAGTATAATTGGTATCGTTAAGACCTAAAAGTAAGTTTGCTTTAGCTGGATTTAATAAATAAGGTTTTTATTAATTAAGATTTTCCTTTTGTTCTTTGTCCATTTCAACTGTAGTATAAATAATAAACGAATCGCGGTAACGAATAAGGTAAATCAATGCAGATTCTTTTTACAACATGCGCTGTTTTACCACGTAAGTTACCGCAATTTATTTACTACTTTTACTAAAGCTAATCCTTTCCTCGTGTTTCCTGACTCGGTCCAGGTCTTCTCAACTATTCCAACATGGCGACGGCAGCTGAAGTTCTCAAATACAAGACAAACACATATCATTGCCTGAAAGCAGATCATAATTTCTTCTTTTCTACTGCAAGAAAAAAGCAAGCTATGTGAATGCATGAAAGCATTTGTGGTTGGAATTTTTTTCACAATCCAAGATCGATCGATCTTCAGGTGATCTTACCTCGATTGAAACTGAGAGGAACTGTTGTTTGCGACCTTACCAGTATAATTATTGGTTAGAAGTTAAAAACTACCTTTCTCGTGTGATTATTAATGTTTTTAGGTTAGAGGGCTAATCGTCCAGAAATTGGGTGCTATTTGTCTGGGGCTATTTGTCCGAGGGGCGAAGTGTCTGACATTCCTGACTACGTAATAATAACAAATCGTGCACAAAAGGACTCAAATGTCCGCCGTTTCGAGACAAGACTATCCAAAACGAGATGCTTCCGTGAAGCATACACTGGGTTGCCTGTGGTACGTGTTACAGAAAATCAGAAGGCACTGCATTGTGTGGTATTGAAATACAGCATTCCAGTCTCCGAAGAATAACAAATAAAAGAGAAGCGAGAAGCATTGGCTTCTGGGCTGACATGTTGATAATTTTCAAGTTCCCTCATAACCTCTTTTCACCACAAGTGTGCCCTCTGAACATCTGACAGCTTTGTAATAGTAAAATTCACTGAAGTTCATCCCTTTCGGGCGGGGTTAGTGTCAGGATGGGAGACCAAAACAATAAACCCCTCGTAAAACAGAAACATCTGACCGAAAATACTATAAACGCTAACAAATGCGAACTCAGCAAGGTACAGATTTTGTTAGCTTGCTTTATGCAAAACAAATATTGATGCAAAAGCAAATAACTATTGATACACAGTTTTTAGAAAGAGCAGAAGGAAGTTTCCGGGACGGTCGATCGAGAATAAAATATTTACGACATGAAAACAACATTAATTTTGAACCGTGAATATAGAATATAAAAAGTTACGATCAGCGACAAACATTTTGGGAGATTTTTGCTACGTTCAAATAAATCGCAAAATCGAAAGTTACATGCCGGAATTCAGCGGGCGCCGTGATTAAGTTACCGCGGCATGTTTACTCGCCAAACAGTGAAGTATCTGTGCCAAATGATGGCAAGATACCGGGTTTTTGTAAGTTTCTTTTTCTGTCAAGTGTTATAAAGTTTGACAATGAAATGAGCGAAGTCAAAACAAAGATCACAATCGCCCAACTCTTGTTTATGCAAAGTCAAAAGTTACTCTCCAAGACGCGTACGACGTTATTTTATATCACCAGGTAATTCCATCATTTTGGAAATAGGAGCTACTTTATTATTCATCTGCGTCCCAATTTTTCACTGATTTTGGGGCTCATTTTGTTGAAACTCAAGCACGCTTCCAACAGGCCTGTGAACCCTTCCTGCTTACAGAGCAATACTAAAAAACTTCTCCCATATCACATTTCAACCTTAAGCTCGAAAATTCAATACACAGCATATTATAATTCACAAAGGCAGAAAATACCACAGAATCCTTTTCCAGCGAAAATTTTATTGAAACAAACAACATATTTGGTCTTAGAGGCGAAAACCTCTTCCTATTTCATTGCATGCGTGACGACAAGAAACTCAATCGTGTCAAATTACCATGTACTTCAGGTAAATACAGCTCACTTTGATTTCGGCTCGACGGGCGATAGATTGTTGTCGAAGTCCATTACTCGTCGCTTTTGAGATTCCAGGTGTTGGTTTTTCACCGCCTGCCTAGTTTATCCAACTGACTTTCCATTATTGAGCTCCATAAGGGTATATTTTGTTTAAGGATCCACTAAAACGCCATTCGCGTTACATGACTTTCGACGCCATTGCAGGCTAAGTTAATGATTCTACTGTGTCCACCAGAGAAATCTACGCAGTTCCACTACCCTCTCGATCCTAAGAAAATACGCGCAGAAGGCTCTATGCACAAAGACACCACTTACCAGGGGAGTGACAGGCAAGACTTTTACCGACACGGGAAATAAAAAAAGGAAAACGGAAATCTACCCATTTTCCGACTGGGATTGCCATACGGCAACCCAGTAAATAGGAAGACTTCCACTCAGGAACAACAAATGATCCTTCCGCCTTACATCTTTTCAAATGATTAATAACTCGTACAATCAGGGAAACCGGGTGCACTTAGTCTAGCTTTAAGGGAATCCCCACTACATCGCATCACGCAAACCAAACCGCAACTCTTCATTCTTCAGCGAAGAAGGATTTAGCCCAGCTAACGAGGCTTCGAGAATGTCATCTTTAGTAAGACACTGCACTACTTGAGCACACCATTTTCGGAGGATTTAGCTCTGATAAGACCGGAATATCATATAACATAAATCTGTTGACAGCCGCTACCAACATTTTCCAGACTGAAATACGGCCTACCAAACCTCGCTTTCATGTATTAGAACCTAGGTCATTCCGCGTGTCCACCATTTTTGAATACGGTTAATTAAATATTCTTCTGTGTCCACCAGATAAAATCTACGCATTTCTACTACTCCCTGAAACCTACCAAAATTACGTGCAGAAGACTCCACGCACAAAGAGAATACTTAGCAGGGGAGTGACAGGACAACAACAACAAAACCTTTATTCAAGTGTCTCGAGTATTTAGCTTGGTGGCTTATTGGGAACACTACGATAAAGCTAATAAATATATACATATTAAAAATTTCCTTAAGTTAATAGCCTATGAATTTATTAAAACCCATATCTTATAAGATTAAAATCAAAATGAACATAAATGACAATTTTCACAAAATTTCTTAAGTTAATAGCCTCGTGCTGATGGACGGAATAACCTATTATGCAACTTTTTCATTTTCTTGACATGGAAAAAAAAGAAAAAAATTAAAACAAACAAATTGAATGCATTTTCTAACTGGATTGCCTATGGCAACCCAGTAAAAACGACTAAATGTAACTGGTTTTCCGACAGGATTGGCATATGGTAACCCTGTAATTATCTTCAGTAGCACTTTGCTTGCACATACTATCAGGCCAATTGTTCTGTAGTTGGATCAGCTCTATTCTCGAGAGAGAACCAGAGCAATACACAATTGAGCAGCTAGAACAGTATTTAAAGTGTAGGGGTTGAAATTGACGGGCAAATGCGACGACCTTTTTAAACGAGTGAGGGGCTGTAGAAGGTCGAGTAAACAGTGGAAGTGACCACGCGCTTGATTCGAGCATCGATAATGGCCCATGGTCTACGGCAAAAATACAAAAAATGGTTCGATGTTGGAGGGAAATAGTACGATAGTGCAAGTTCTGTTCCCTATTCTACTCCGTCAACAGGTTGGCATGTTGGAAAAGTGTTGATGGGCCTACGCTACTCCTGCTGTTCGCAAATGGTTGTCTGTTTTGCTCTGACTAAGATATTTCGTGGATTTTTCTTTGCAATATACTACGTAGTATGGGGGTCATGTTAAATATTTCTCTTAGATGTGGGTAATTTTCTATCTGGTGCCATTTCCTCGTGAGCGGAGTGGTATTTTGTGACAAAAGTCAGAATTGTGTTACATGTGCATTTTCATCTCCTTGTGCATGACCTCTTTTTGTTTTCAGTTTAGTGAAATGCCTTTTAACACTGCTCTCTGGGTATCCTCTATATTTTAGGTGTATTTCAAAGTCTCGTGCGTTTTTCAAAACTAGAATGGGAAAAATTTTTTATTCGAAGGGGTAATGCTTTCCCTTTTATGAACTTTCTTCTTACTCCTGGCGGACATCAGGAAATTCTGCTGTGGGACCTTTTGTAGAGCACAAATAAGTTTTTCACACTTCAGAATTCCTGCATTCCATCAATTAGCCAAAGCTTACATTTCTCGATGTCTTATAATGGTTTTGGCAGCAGTATGAAGACTTTCTCTCCTGATTCCTGCAACTCTTTGAGAGATATACATACATACATACATTTATTGTAACTCCCAAATTGGGGTCTTGGCTTGCTTGAATATTTGACTTTCAGTGCTTCACGGTCGGTCAGAAGATCAAACGGAGGTAACCCTTACAGGTAGAGGTGGAAGCGTTCACAGGCCCACACCAAGGCTAGTGCTTCCTTCTCCGTTTGACTGTAATGACGCTCCACTTGACTCAAACTTCGACTGGCGTAGTAATGGCACGAATCTCTCCACCCTCTCTTGCACAAGTACTGCCTCAAGTCCCACGGGACTAGCATCAGCAATAACACGGGTACATTGGGTTCTTGACAAAGTATGCAAGAACTGGTGCACTGGAAACTTGGCCCTTCAATTTCTGAAATGCAATCTCCTGCTCCTCTCCCCAGACGAATGGCTCTCCTTTCCGTGGAAGTCTCCTTAGGGGATCAGCTGTTGTCGCAAAATCAGGAATAAACCTGCACTGAATCCCACGAGCCCCAAGAAGCTCCGAACTTCCGAAGTTGTTTGCGGTCAACTTGCTTCACAACGGCTCTCACTTTGTCCTCAGTCGGCCCGATTCCATGCTTGGTAAGCAAAAGACCCATAAGAACCACTCTCGTCATTCGGAATGTGCACTTGTCAGCATTCACAGCCAATTTTTTTTCACTAAGTCGCTTCAAAACACTCTTTAAATTCTTATCATTCTCCTCCATGTCTTGGCCATGAACAATAAGGTCATCTGCTATGTTAGCCACTCCCTGCAGACCTGCCACTGACTGCGTGATAATGTGTTGCTACTTTTCGGGTGCAGCATTGACAGCAAAGCTTAGTCGTTTGTACCGGAAGATGCCATCATGGGTGGCAAAAGCAGTGATATCCCTCGAGGCAGCATCCAATTCAATTTGGTGAAAACCTCGGCTCAAATCCAATTTGGAGAACACAGCACTTCTGTTAAGGCTCTCGAGCACTTCATCTATGGTGGGTATGGGCAATCTCTCATGGATATTGGCTTCGTTTGCCCTTCGCATATTAGCACATAGTCGTATGTCACGTGATGCCTTTGGTGAAACTACAATAGGGCTGACCCATGCTGTGGGCCCCTGAACCCTCTCAATGATGTCCTGCTCAAGGAGTTCATTAACTTTGGCAGTTACCTTGCCTTTCAATGAAAAAGGCGCTCGTTGCACCTTCTTAACCACTGGACTTACACTAGAATCAATATGTAGCTTTATCTGGTAGTTCTTCAGCTGCAGTTTCCCAGTCCCTTGAAATACAGTGGGGTATTTTGATTTGAGTTGACCCACGAAAGAGTCGTCAACAGTGTCACAGTTCCCTGTATTGACAGTTTCTGCTTGGCCTACACGGAGAATTCCAAGATCTGTGCGGTTGAATAACCCAACAAACAACGCCCAGTTTTGACCACAGCGAAATCTGCTGCAATCTTTTTCTCGGTTATGGAAACTTCTATCTGAAACTGGCCTTCAACTTCAAGTTCTCGGCCTCGATAAGTATACAACTTTTTTGTGCACGGTTGTCTATTGTTTCTATTTATCCTCACAATTAGTTTGTTGTTTATGTAGAGGAAACAACAGACCTTAGAGAAATAGTGGTTACCAAACCACAGCTTCTAGGGATAGCTGGTGATGTAAGATATTGTTGGCGTGAGCTGGGAAAGAAGCTTAACATTGCAGCATTGGCAATTTATGACATTGATGAAAGCCACAAGAATAATCATGAAAAAGCTTATGCACTCTTGAACTTGTGGGTAGCACAAAAGGGTAAGGTGGCTACAGTAGGAAAGCTTGCAGACCATTTAAAGAGGAATGGAAGAAGCACCACTACTGGAAAACTTTTAGGTCAGAAAAAAGTGAAATAAACCCATCTTTCTCATATTTCGTATCTTACACAGCTTAGTAAGGAGAAAATGCCATGTTTTAAATCAACAGCCTTTAAGTCCATCATTACAGAAAGTCGGAAGTCGTTTGAGACGGCGAAACAACTAAAACTACTGACCTATCAGTCGTACTTGGAGAAGTGGCCATTGCATCCCTTTCCTTCAACAATCGCAGCAAAACGTGGAAAACTGGCTATTTTCCATACCCTGTTTGAAGTATTGCCACTACATCTTTCCTTAAATACAACGCCTCCAGACAAATTACTTGGTTTACTTTCAAAATAACGTCTGTATAGCCAGCGGAAAGCCGCGCAACTTGAAGTCTATTAAGAACGGGAGCGCTATTTGGTAAAGAAAAACAATTGGTTTCTCCCTCCCCTAAATAGTACTGATTTTTACTGTTGACAAAATTAAGTCCAGGACCCGACCCTGAGTGCGAATTTTATTTGTACACATAGACACGTGACCTTCCGTAACCAGGGCCCGGTTGTTCAAAAGCCGATTAACGCTAATCCCAGATTAAAAATTAACCCAGGTGTTTATTTCTCTACTCCCAAATGCTGTTAAACGCTGATATTCGACAAAACTTTACATTAGAAGAAGTCAATCTTGAAAAACAAAAATAAGCAAAAAAAATTTTCACCAAAAAGTTGAAAACATGAAACAAATGTTCACGCTAATCCTGGATTAAGTTAATCGGCTTTCGAACAACCGGGCCCAGGGTGTTTTCTCGAGAGACGAAGAGAGAGGACGCTGGAAACGACGTTGCTTTTACCAGTGCGACACTTCTGGCAGTTTATTTTGATCAACTCAATTGTTCATTGTCTAGAACTCTTACTCTGCAACATTTCCGCAGCTGTAATCACTCTGATCAATTGCTACTCATTGAATGTCCAAGCAGTTTGCTTATGGGCAAATCAGAAATAACAATTCTTGTAATCGATGGAAATTGCAATTGTACCTTGCCATGGAAGCCCGTGCAGTTCCGTAATTCTATATTTTAAATTTACCCTAGACATGTTTGACCTCATTGTTATTCAAAGATATAAACTAATACCCGTGCATAAACTAATATATCTTTCATTTTAAAAAAATTAATCAATTTTGACTGATCACGATCTTCTCTGATCCAACGCTGTCCTAGACTTATCGCCCACGGTTTTTGCAAAGGTTTTGAAACCTCCGACTTCACTAATACTCGTACTTATCAAGACCTTTAAAACGGGAAGAGAGGATAGATTTCCTTTTACTGAGAAGAACCTGACAAAACACGTCAGAAAAGTTAAC
>OX421446.1:7317321-7324821 GCA_949126865.1 Montipora capitata
ATAATTGGGTAAAAAAGGGAATAGAGAGGGAAAAAATCCTAGAGTAAGGAAATAAGCTAAGGGATTAGAAGTGAAGGTTTACATCTACGTCTACATATTCCAGCACTCGGCAAAATCCCTTTTTGACTTGTGGCTGTTTCTACTTAGGTGGCCTCATACATCACAAGCCTTTTTGGAGACATCACGGCCACCCGGCCACTTCTGCTGGAGAAAACAGCACAGCCACAACACCGGGCTGCTACTCTTCTCGAATAGTGTGTGGGTTCTTTAACGTCCCACGGGGAACTTACGAACGTAGAAGATATTTGTGAGACGGGGCCTACGGTTTATAGTCCTTGTCCGAGAAGACTTGAAAGTCTAACCATTTGCAGAAGAAATTACTAAGGCAGAATTTTCTCCTCAGTTATTTTAAGGTCCTGAGTGTTGATCCGGCCGGGGTTCGAACCCGCGACCTCCCACATGACAGCCCGATGCTCAACCGACTGAGCCACCGGTACGCGTTTTCATTAGGAAGTGTCGATCGAGAATAAAGACAATTGCGATCAGCAAACAAAATTTGCGACATGAAAACAACATAAATTTTGTGCTGCGAACATAAAAAGTTACCATCAGCGAAAAACATGTTGGGAGATTTTCACTACGTTCAATTTTTCTTTGTGTTCTTTTGGCTGCACAAGTAAATCGCAAAATCGAAAGTGACATCGATTTCAGCGGCCGCCTGTGATCAAGTTACCTTGCGTGTTACTAACAATTGGATTCATCTGTGGCAAAATGACGGCAAGACATCGGATTGTTGTTTTTTATTAGTTAGTTTTTTTTTCTTTCAAGTGTTATAAGAGTCGACAAGAAATGTGCGAATTCAACACAAAGATCACAATCGTCCAACTGAAATCACAAAAATAAGGTGGCTCTGAATCCACTAGACAGACATTTTTTAAACTTTGCAGAGGGTTTCATCTTGCCCTTCTGATTACTTTTCAGAAATAAAAAATGGGAGTCACCCAGTTCCTTTTTGAGATAAAAGAAACTAAAGACAAAATAAAGGGCGTTTTTACAGGGCTTGCCCGTTGCCACGGTGACATATTGTGTCACAATAATGACTGTATCTTGTTCAGCAGTAATTCCTTTTTTATTTGGTACCACAATATTGCCAATACATGATACAACGTTGTGCCGTTCCTTCTAATAAGAGTGTCACATGGAAGCGTTGAAACTGGTTCGAGCCTCCTTAAATGACATGAGGATTTAAAGAGGGTTTTCAGCTTTGTTTTCCCTCTCACTTAACACAGAGACGGCTTCCGCTTCTTTATTTTTCATACAGATAATAATTTTTAGAGATGAAAAGTGGAGCGAAAAATTGCGTGAATAGATTACAAGAGAAGAAAGAGGCTATCAGTGAAATCAACAGACACAGACTAGCCGATATATTCTACTATAGTGGCTAATTCCCTTCTGCGAGCCGTAACCAGCTCCCAAAGAAATTCACAAATTCACGAATGACAACAGATGAAGCGTTACGATAAACATCGCTATTGTGGATATTTTGTTGTTGCCATTTACGTCCCATTTATTTCCTAAATGTTGATTGGCTGTCGAAACAAAGGGTTCTTTTGTTTTCGTAAATAGCAAATTTAAAAAACGAAGGAAATGTTTGTAAACAGTAAGTATCGCAATAGGAAATTACTTTGGGAAGAGTGATGGTTTTTCGCTATTAAACGTGTTACTTCAGTTGCTTTATATATATATCTTTTTAACACTAGTAGTAAGCAAAGATTAGGAAGTGCGTTCTACAGGATATGTAGTGTGATAATGGAAAACTGGGTTGTGTGAAGAAAAGCAAATAGAAAATTATATACGTCATTCCTGTGCATGTGCTCTTTTCTGGCTGTTTGTCAGTTCAACGGTACGTCGGGTGTTGGTTGTATTTCTTTGCTGTTAAGCTGCTGAGATAGATAAGTTTATACGTATATACATTGAATATTCATTTCCAATAGTACGAAATGTCGTTCAAAAGTCCTCTAGGTTGCATTCATCAAAGTGTGAGGGAACTGTGTACAACTCCCGATAAAAGAATTAACAGGAGTGATAATTGTACCATCTGGCTTATTAATATCAGACTCAGTGATATGAATTGCACAGTTTTGAGCATTAGCTACCGCCTGGATAATTATATTATCACACCATGTACCTGTTGTCAACATTCGTTGGTACTGGTATGAATATAAGTATCCTTAATGTAGTGGCTTCTCTCAGAATTCACAAGAGAGCAACCACTGTTCTCATTGCTCTTTGAAACTACAACATTGGCGCACATTACATCTCCGGGTATCATTCATCAAAGCATGAACAGGAGTGTAAACACTACCCATAGCATTTATTCTGCTATGGTTTGGCAATCCACTAATTTCTCTCGGTAGAGCAGGCCTCATTTGCTCTGGACTACTGGGTAATAATTTTGAAATTGTTTGGCACAATGGCCGCCGAGCTACACAACTCGGTAAATTTGTTTAGCACAATGGCCGCAATCGGTAAATTTGTTTGGTACAATAGTCAAAGAGCTGCATTGCACGTTAGATCTGTTTGGTACATTGCATAAGGCCAACGAGTTACAACAGCATGGCGATTCTTCATCGAGCGAGTTGACCTCAACACGAACCGCAAATTTATCCAGCACAGAACTGAGCGTTAATTCTTTTTTCGGGAGTTGTACACAGTTCCCTCACACTTTGATGAATGCAACCTAAAGGACTTTTGAATAACATTTCGTACTATTGGAAATGAATATTCAATGTACATACGTATAAACTTACCTATCACAGCAGCTTCACAGCGAAGACCCGACGCACCGTTAAAAGAGCACTTGCACAAGAATGACGTAGTCGATGTACACGAAAACGAGGCCCAAAGCCCTTAAAAAAACCTAGAGGGGCGACCAATTTGCAGTCTTCACAAAAAATCTCAATTTCTCGCGCCTGCGAAACGAAATTAGGATGCGTTCTCTCGTTCCTCGAGAACGCAATAATCATTTTAACGTATATTTTTGTATATTTCTCGTATTTTTGACGTAGAATCGAAAACTTCGATGGCGACCTCCCATGCAAGATCCTAAAAAGGAGGGCGTTCAAAAAAGTAGAGGCATAATAAATTCATTGAAAAATACAGGTGCTTATAACAAATGGTCCCCCAGCTTTCTTTAATCCACGAAGGTAACATGTCGTAGTTCATTGTTCTACCAATATTGTAACAACCTCAATCTTTTATTACTTTCGCTTGGCCTAATCGAGACTATGTAACCTGAGATTTCTTAATGGTGTTCCAGTATTGCTGAAACACGGGATTTTGGCTCCTGTGTTTTTCTCTGACACTTCTTTGTAAGATTGTGGGAGAACGTCGCTTTCCGGGTTTTCCAGTGTGTCTTTAGTTTGGTGTATTAAATTTTCCTCTTAGTGAGTTATTGCTATGGAGTTTGATATAACTGCCTTTACTAACACACATTAAAGCTCGCTGAAACGGGAGATACTGGATTGTGTTCCTTGTGGGATTTGAATGAGTTTCGTGAGCCTTTGTTCTGAGCTTGCGTTTACGTCACTTGCTGCTTGTAACAAAGGAATAAATACATTAGGGACCTTTGTCATGGGAAACTTTGCGGTTAGGGGTTTGCAGTCTCAGGTTGCCATGGTTTCGAATTTTAGCTCGGCGTTCGACTTGCTCGCGGAAAATTTTGTTTTTCGTCAAGTCGAAGTGCTTCACTTCATTCAGTTCATTCATTCTAGTTCACAAATTATCTTGCACATCGCAGGCGGGTTTTAAAACCTATTTCTCTTCTTTAAACGTGAGGCTATTTAATTTTTAATGAGAAAAATACTTGCCGTTAATCGCCTACCGCTGGCTTCAAACGCCTGCAAAGACCTTGGTCACGTAACATCCTCAGGTTGCCGTAACCTCGTCTAGTTTCTCGATATCTGCTGATAAGGGCAAGAAATAAGCTAAACTCCAGCACTTTTTTTTATTTTTGGCAAAACGCAAAGTGCAGCGTGTCGATGCTACGACATATTCTAAATATCTTTGGCGGGTGTCGGGAATTATAGGATTTGGGTCTTTTGCATAGTTTGAAAACTTGAGAAACAATAATTACCGTCAGTTCAACAAATGAACCTAAGGTAAGACTGCGTTTATTTATGAACCGATGAGAGGTCGTTTTGCTTGAGGCTGACAAGGATAGGACGAAAAATCTTTCACATTTGCGCCAAAAACAAGTGTGGAGGATCTCTCTGTTCTTAGTCCCTGGTGTACTTTATTTTGTCAGTGATTAGCGGCGAGATTTGAGCCAAACCTTTTTTTTAAAATGTCCCTTTTACAGTCTTAGGCGGCTTCGAAACTGAATCTTGAAAAACTAGTCCCAATCGAAAAAGGCCGGTGAAAATAGTAGCGGGACATTGATAAGTAATATTGAGAAAAACGGATTTATTTTGAAAAAGTCGAAAAAACGATCCTTAGTTAACAGAGGTGCCTTTATTTACGGAAAGAGTTTCAATTGTTTTCAACATACAGCAAGATGCTACTGTCTCTCGAGCTCGGTTTTTGCGTTCGACTAAGGAGAACGCATCCTATCGTGTCAGTCCGCGGGATGTCTCTCGATGATCGATCGTGATGCCGCACGATTTTCAGAGTTTGGACGACAACATGGCCTCCATCGCATGTGATGGTGTTACGGCTCGGGACCTCCTGTTGGACGGGTTAAAACCTGCATGGGTGACCGTCCGTCAATACCCCTTGCTGAACACGCTGGGGAGTTATGCTGTTTGGCTATCCAGCAAGAAAGGCCACTGATATCCCACAAAGTGGTTATTGCAATGTTTTATTCTACTTGGGCATTTTGTTTTATTCTACTTGGGCATTTTGGAAAAAAAAAGGAAAGGAAAGCAACTTATTAAGTGTCTAGTCGTTCTCGCGCTGGAGCGCTAATTTGGGACACTTAAAACTGAAATTAACAATTAACGCAAATCAAGGCAAATGTTCAGGAGATGGTAAAACCGGAGTACCCGGAGAAAAAACTCTCGGTGCAGAGTAGAGAGCCAACAAACTCAACCCACATATGATGCCAAGTCTGGGAATCGAACTCGAGCCACATTGGTGGGAGGCGATTACTCTCATTACTGGGCCATCCCTGTACCTCAAATCATGGAATTACATCATTTTGAGTGACAGCCCCTTAAAAGAAGAAACGAGTGAGTTTCACTCAAGACCGTGTTTTGTTATCTTTGAACTGAATTTATTACCAAGGCTTAAAAAAGTAAAAGACCTCAAAACGGGACACGACATTGCAAAATAATTCATCGTGTGAGCCAAAGGGCCATTGCTGACGTCTGGGTGACCCCTCAAATGGTCTACATCACCCCCCCCCCCCCCTCCCCCTTAAAAAAGATTACTGGAACGCTACAGTTCAATACCACCCAACTCAGTGCCTTCTAAACTCTTGTTCTTAGGCCATCGGAGCTTGATTAAGAAAATAACACAAACAGCGGTGATAAACATTGTATTCCAACGCATTTTTATAAAACTTGACGTTTCGTATGCTAGTCAACACACATTTTCAAAAGTGACCGTTACAATTTTTGAAAACTATATATATATCTAATGTTTACGATATATATATATATATATATATAGTTTTCAAAAATTGTAACGGTCACTTTTGAAAATGTGTGTTGACTAGCATACGAAACGTCAAGTTTTATAAAAATGCGTTGGAATACAATGTTTATCACCGCTGTTTGTGTTATTTTCTTAATCAGTGCCTTCTTTTTTTGTGTAACGCCAAGAGAAAATGAGGGGACAGAGAGGGAGGCTCCCGGTCCAGCCCTTGGGATATGTCATGTCCACGAACGTTATTTTTAGACGAGCGGAAGTCTTTTGTTCTAGCGGAAGTCTGTCTTCCGAGACGTCCGCTTGCTGGCCAACCTCGGTCTGATGTTTGAAAGAAAAGCAAAGATTTCATGTAATGGCGGACGAAGTGGACTTTACGTTTGTCGATGAAAACGACTTTCAGAAACGAGGAAAATGGTTTTTCTGGTCTGATAATTCCAGCTGGGAAATGAGCTCCACTATTTCTGTGGACACGAATGACTCGCTGGCTGACATCAGAGAATTAAACGGAGATCTCGAGTCAGAAACGAATAGCGAGGGCGATAGTTCATGGCACGACGACAGCAATGTTAGCGATCAACAGTCAGATGACGATCATACCGAGGAAGCCTCGACATCTTTGGGCAACAGAAAAGAAAAAAGAAATTCCGAGAAATCCAAAGCAAAAGTGAGCTCTGGCACCCAAAAGGGAAGACATGCAAAAGGTAAAAGTGCGACGAAGACCGCGTCAAACAAAAAGAACAATAACACAAAAGGAAAGCCGAAAGTCTAAACGCCTGTATATTGCCTTATGAATATAAATATTCATCAGCCATGAATATCTTGGTATCTTCATACAAAATGATTTACAATGGGACACACAAGTCAAGGAAGTCAAATCCAAAGCTTTCAAGATTTTATGTCTTTTTCGTAGAAATCTGAAATCTGTGAAATTAAAGCAAAATGATGTCTCTTGTGAAGTGTTGGTCACTGCAATTGATGTAAAATGTAATTTTACCTAACAAATAAATACAAATCAGGGGAAAACGGTTAATATAGTGACGGACTTCCTGGAGGGGGAACTGGAAACTAGACATTTCAAAGGCCTTTTTCTCAAAACCTAGCTGTACAACCAGGGTTAAAATTTTGCGAATTAGTAAACAACATGTAGACAAAACCGTCAACATTTTTTCAAAAAGTTCTACAGACAGTTTTTTAGTTATTATTAAAATAGACGAAAATCGACGTTTTTGTAATTTCCGCTTTCGGAAATTCTGAAATTTTGAGGTGGTGTTGTACGGCTGGTTTTCGAGAAAAAAGCCTTTGAAGTGTCTAGTTTCCAGTGCCCCTCCAGGAGCTCGGTCACTATGTTTAGCATTTTCCCCTGATTTGCATTTATTTGTTCGGTAAAATTACATTTTACATCAGTTGCAGTGACTAACACTTCAGAAGAGACATCCTGTTGCTTTAATTTCACAGATTGCAAAACATTGATCTTTTTCTTCGGAAAACTGTAGTAAGCCACCTTAAGGTGGCTCAAACCAGTTTCAAAACTTGAAAGAAACGTTCCTAGTAGAAGGATTGACACTACAACACTTCATCACTTAACAGCAATGTTATGATACCATATCAAACACCAATTATTGCTGGAAAAGATTCGTCATTTTAGTGACGTAATAGTTACCGTGGCAACAGGAAAGCCTTGCAAAAACACCCCATATTTTGGATTTAGCAGCTCATACTTCAAAAACGAACGCGGTGACCCCCATTTTTTATTTCTGAAATGTAATCAGCATGCCAGAATGAAACTTTCTGCAAAGTTTAAAAAAAATTCTGTGGAGCGGATTCAGAGCCACCTTAAATAGTTGAAAATTT
>OX421446.1:7334821-7354821 GCA_949126865.1 Montipora capitata
GGGCCCCAGAGGGGCGGCAAAAACGGGGAAGACCAAGGACAACATGGAGAAGGACGGCGGAGAAAGAAAGCGAAAAAGCGGGATGGAAGAACTGGAGTGAGGTACAAATGGCAGTGGCTGACAGAGATGGTTGGCGGGATTGCGTTGAGGCCTTATGTGCCACATGGCACGAAAAAGATAGGTAACAGGTTACAATGTCCACGGGCCGATTATGGATTATGCAAATTAGCTTTTTCTTCCTCGACCGTTCGGTCGTTACAGCAAAATCTCAAACCTCGGCCTAGCTGTATTAACCTCGCTATCGCTCGGTCAATACGCCAATTAAGGCTTCAGTTTGAGATTTTGCTGTAACGACCTCACTCTCGGTTATTAAGTAGTTAATACACACTATTTACATTGCATTACATTACATTACTCAGTAAATAGGGAGCTTAAGCACACGCGTTTTTGAAACGCGGACGGCCACCGGAAGAGAATATTTCGCGTTCCAGGGCAGTGGTGTCTCCCAGATTTTTATACCAATCATCTCTAATAGAGAAAAGATACTTATCAATGCAAATATGGTTGTGTGAAGACAAGTTAAAAGGGAAAACAGCTTACTTCCGGTTGCCGTCCACGTCTCAAAGAAGGGGATTTAAGCTCCCAAATACCGTACCGATGCGCTGATCAATACAGTACTTGCACTTGCACCAGAGGTCTGGCCAGAGGCTACCCCGCTGGAATAGCCTGCCTAGTTCAGCTGTTCTTGCAAGTACAGTGCTCCCTTTCCACATAAATGCTATTAATCACATGCAGAATTAGAGCGGTTTTCAATTGAGTGTTGAAAATAATTAGATAATTACTTTGGTTTATGATTACTTGACTCAGTGATTGGTTCAAAGTTCTCGCGCCATTTTTTCACCAAGCAGAAGTGAAACCAAAACCAATCGTGGCTCACGCATACACATTTCCCCGCGTTTTGTGTCGGCTACGTGTAATTACTTCGAGTTTTGATTGGTTTGCCGGATTGTCTCAGTCCTTTGGCCAAAGTAATTACTTTGGTTTTGGTTTTACGACACTCAATTGAAACTCGCTCTATTAAGCTTAATCACTTCCCTTACTATTTGTCGTTCACATACTCCTGCCTGTAGTTTGACCGTTAACTTCTTTTTAGCACCCCGTACAGTAGAAATACTTAAAGGACTTTACCACATATTTCCGCGGCACTGTGCAAATCACCAAAGTTGAGGTTTTGATGACAACGTGAGCATGCAGACAACCCTTTATTTTCTGTTTTTACTCTGAAACCGTTCGTACCAAAGTTTTTTAAGGATACTTCGTCCAGATTGTAAGACGTGAACGACATGGAATTTTTTTTAATATCAAATAATTTCCCTCGCCTAAAGGCTAGGGAAATTATTTGATTTGGAACAAAACGCGCGTAAACTTATTCCCTAATTTCACTCGTCACTATTTTATTACCCGTACTTATATTCAATTCACCCCAACAAAACATGTTTAATTAAACTGGGTTTAACAAAATGAAAAGCAGTCCCAGAAAAAATGTAGGACTGGCTTTTATTGTATGGGTACTGATGAAATACTTGTATTTTCCTTCTTACGAAAAAATCATATCTTCACCGCACGCAGTGAACATATCATTTTTATCTTTCACACGCGAAAATATAGGTGTCGTCATGGTAACGAACACGATTAGCCAATAAAACACGAGCTTCCCCTTCACTGTAAGATACTTTTGTGCTTTGATAATTCTTCTCTACTACATCAACACTTTTATTGCACAAGTTTACATTACAGTGATTTTTGATTCATAACTTTCATATCTTGTATCACGTTACACCATATACGTGTTTTAGCGGTTGGTGACCACTTTTTCATCATTCTGAAAATGAATAAAACAAGTTGTTTTAAATCTGAACATTTCATAAATATCTATATAACAAACAGAACATTACATGGCCGCTTGGGGATAATTAATTTTTTCTTCTCGTGCTGAAAGTATCAGCACTCGAAGATCCCCGCGCGGCCATGTAATATCCTCTATTTACATGAGATTCAGGTGAGTTTCAATACATGCTTTGATCTGTGCTAAATTTGCACTCGACAAAATCAGTATACATTATTTGAAAAGAAAGTACCTGAAACCGTGTTTAATCAAACATGATTTTCACGATCATATCATACGCTCCTAACATAAAAAAGCCCTGGAAACTAGGGAAGCGTCTATCCCTTAGTACTTCACATGTGGTGATAGTATTTTTCGGAACGCCCAGAGATTTTTACTGGTTCAAGAGCATTACATTGGATTGTGGGAATGCGGAAATTAAGGAGGGGTTAGGGAGGGGTATGGGAGGGCTTTTTGCCTTTGTGGCCTTGGCAACTGGACTCAAAAAAGCGCGGATGCTGAGTCGAAGAAGTGTCCCACAATACTATTTGGGCGGAAATTGCGAGACTCCTCCAAAATTGCACCGGGGAAAATTCCTTGCGAATTCTCGATTTTTCTCCAGATGTGGGCCTGTTTTGCGATTGCTATTGACTCCCTTTGAGCTTTTGTCTTAATTTTGTCGCCATGAGTGAGTATCACTTACTACTTAATCCTTTATGTTATCAATTTTGGTGCAGCCCTAAACTGATCAACTATGTACGAGATAGATGTAGATCGAAGTTGGAGAATTTAGAATTCCAATCTCTTTTGCCAGGTAGGACAGCTCGTGTTACCTTTAACTATGTCGCAGAACAAGAGGACGAACTTAGTCTAGAAGTCGGAGCCATCATCAGAAATATAAAGGATGTGGATACTGGATGGTGCCAAGGAGAATTAAACGGGAAGACAGGATTGTTCCCTAACAACTTTGTAGAGGAAGTTGATATCACTCCAGACGTCGTCCCTGCTTCAGACTCCGGTAAGAATCGTTACAAATTCAACAACTCCTGTGACTTAAGTTTATAAGCCAGTGGGTCAGGGGTAATTTGGTTATGCTTATTGGTTGTTAATGTGTATTTTTAAGGCTTGACTTGTCAAATGGGAATTGCTCGTTGTCGCTTTCGATTCTGTACTGTTACAGCATAGCTTCAATGTTTTTGTATCAGGAACTAGATTATGCGTGAATTCGCACCAAGGCTTTTTCCAAATGACTTTAAATTTGCATATAGTTGTGAGTTTTCACAAGGAATGAATAGTTTGAATTGTCAGTTTTGAACAATTTCCCGGCTGATTGCCACATAACTACGTGTAATCCCATTGAAATAATTCAAACTACTGATTTGATCTGGCAGTCTCGATTGTCTGATCTTGTTAATTTCTAAAGGAGTTTGCATTCTTACTGTGATATGAGTATCACTTCCTTGTCATTTCACCTCAATTAAAACGTCCCGAAGGTAAGACTTATTTGGTATGATCTGCAGCTATTGTAGGAATGTTTTCATAATTTACTAGAAATTAATGGTTCTTTTTTTATCAAGCTTAAAATTAATATTGAAATAAAAAATATTGGCTTCAAATGTTGTGTTTGTTTTACAAACTTGGAGTTATTGTACTGAACCATTACAACCAGAAAGTAATCTTCTTGAGGAATCATCCCTTGAGGGGCTATGGTGGAAAGGAATGGGAGTAACTGCAGAGTACCTAGTCACTATTGTGTTATTGTAGCGGCATCCTTTGAAGAACAAGGCATATAACAATACGTTCCATTCATATACAAATTTGTGGCCAGGTATTCTACTGTTTAGCTTAAAAATGTATTTGAGTCTTACTTACTATCAAAATAAATATTACATGAAATTAAGGTCAAATCTTGATTATCAAGAGTTGGAAGGACTAGGGAAAATAGTTGGGGTAATTGTATCCCAGATAATTAAAAAATAATAAAAAAATTAAAATGGCGTAAGGCGAATGCAAAGAAAGAGTCACAAAAATTGTTATTCCAATCTTAATGTCCACTTTGTAGACATTAATGGTCCCAAGAGAAAATAAAAACAATGCTTATGCAAAATTTTGGAGGGCAAACAAAGAGTATAATGGAATTTTTGAAAGTGGCCTATGGAACATCTCTATTTTGAAAGTAGCTGCATTTATCAAATCCATTCAATATTGTCTCGAAGTTTTCTGACTTTAAAATTCTGCAATACAGTATTGCAATCTAACTAGAAACATCAATTTTTTTAGAAACTTGATCATGTGGACTTTGATTTACCAGACATCTTGTCAAATGTAAATTGCTCAAGGTCATTTTTGGTTCCGACTTTTTCTTCAATATTAATACAAAAGGAGAAACTGCCACTGAAAAATTTTTATCAAAAATCTATGAACCATCAAAACGTTACTTAACCCATTGTCTCCTGGGGGCTCCACACTGACGATTAAAATCGTCTGGTGTTAGACAGAGTAAAATACTGGCCAGTTTAGGCCGGTTTGGGTGTCAAAGGGCTAAAATATTTCCTTTGGTTGTTTTTCTTGAAGAAAGGACAGTTTTGCTCTTAAGATTGGTGTTAGGGGAGCAGGGCTGGCGCAGTGGTGAGAACACTCGGACTCGATGCCATGTGGGGTTGTTTTTGTTGGTTCTCTACTCTGCTCCAAGGAGTTTTTCCCTCTCCTCAAAAACCAACATTTGATTTGATTTGTTCTGATTTCAGTTGATTTGTAGTCTCCCCAATCAGTGGAAAACTTGTGCTTGGCTAAATATCCTTGAGACTTGCAATTGAAGTGAATTATTATCATTCTCCATTTAGCTCTGGGCTCTGGCTGTTCCAGTGCCAACATTCATCTCAAGGAAGCAGGTCATAACAAATAGCCAAGGGTCCCCTGGAGACACTCTCTTGCTACATGTGCTTAAAGGTCAATCACCTTCCTTAAAATTCTGGCCGTTCCCAATGGGGTAGTTTTCTGCAACAGTCCGATTCTTACCCTAATCCCCAATTTTTCAATCCATTGTCCAAGTTTCTTAGTAACACTTCCAAGAGCCCCTACAACAACCGGTATAATTTTTACACTCCACATTAATCTAATCTCCCACGTCAAATCTTGATATTTTTCGATTTTTTCAAGTTCCTTTTCATGTACCCGACTACCTCCAGGTATATTAATGTCCAAAATTATACGCTTGTTCTCCTTCTTGCTCACTATGATAATGTCAGGTCTTCTTGCTTCAATAATGTTATCACATTACAATGTACAATGTAGGTGTTCATATCCCAAAGTAATACTTCACCATTCTCCACAACACCTTCTGGCACATGTTCATACCACTTTCCCTTCCTTTCAAGCTGGTGTAACTCGCACAATTGCCCATGTACAGGTATAATCCTCGGCACATTATTATGTCATCTTTTATGTTCCTTCAGGGCCAACTTTTTGCACTCACTAGATAGCATAGTCCTTCTCTCTCTTTTCGCTGCACCTTTTACAAATATACACAGCAGTAACACAGCAGAGCACTTGTGCTCTGCTAAATAACCTTGAGCCTTAAATAAAACGATAATTATTATTATTGTTGTTGTTGTTATTATTATTATTATTACTATTATTATCATTATTATTATTAATTATTATTATTTTTCCAGCTACAACGAACCGACAGGATGCTTTGGCCTTCAGGAAACGACACTTGCATGTACAACTAATGGTTTTCATAAAGTCTGAAGAATTTTTTAAAACTCTTTCTGTAGTAACATTTTAATATAGGGAATTTGAATAATGGACCAACGAGTGTCCAGTCCAAAAGTGGCAATTAAGAATTGTGTCTAAAGTTAAAAATGTTATACAGATCTGTCATACTTTGTATGACAAAAAATGTAATTTAGGCTATTCTTGGTGGAATTGATAATTATAGTTGCACTTAAGTGTGGACTTTAGTGGTACTACATGCAACATTTCAAGATGCTTGGAAAATCCCAGGGGTAATCCAAGGGGAAATCCGTGGCCCCTTACTGTTGCTATAGCAGGGCTCGACACTAACGGTAGCCAATTAGCCACAGGCTAGTGAAATTTCAGTTTTGGCTAGTGGATCTTGAGCTTTCACTAGCCTTTGGGGCTAGTAACTATTGTGAAGCAGTGGAGTTCTGGACGAGAGCAAAAATGAAAATTATTTCTTACGGATAAGGCAAAAGGAGAGAAAGAAACTAACAACAGAAACTGTGAGCGGGTTCTATGGAATTTACTGCCTTAGAAAACGATAAGTTGAAAAAAAAAAAAAACTGAGGAGGAAACCAACGGGATTACAGTTTCCCCACGCCAGGTTACGAACGATTAACCGTGTGTGAAATCATGCGGAACTTCTCGGCTGCTGTTTCCATATACGCGTTTCCATATGCGTGTAACTCTGTTGTGAATAATCGCAAGCACCTTCCAAGAGCTTGATCCCAAACAGTTTGCATAAATGGAAACACCTTTTACGTTCATCCCCTACCAATCGCCGATAATCGCCGACGATTGCAAACAAGACGCAAGAGATAGACATTTTCTATAATTACGTCTTGTTAGTAGTGAGTAGAAACAACGATATGGAAACACAATCATAAACTGTTTCTGATTGTTTGCGTGATACGTTTTGACAAATTAATGGCAAGTATAAGTAATGGAAATGGCGTCCGAGTACAATTGTGGCAATGACGATACTCCTCAAAACAGTGTGAATTTAATGAATAACAAGTAAAGCTATGATCCTTGCAGTTATGAATGCAATTTTGGCAATTGCGTAGAGAAGCCTGAAAAATTCAGGACTTCAACAGGGTTTGAACCCGTGACCTTGGGATACCCACAAATGACCAGCTCCCAACATCAGTGGCTTCATAGTTCAGTTGGTTAGAGCGTCGCACCAGTATTGAGCTGTCACGGGTTCAAACCCCGTTGCCCAAATTGCGTTCATAACTGCAAGGATCATAGCTTTATTTGATTTCATATCCACAGTTCCATACATGATTTGTTTCATATGTCATTTCATCGTTAATGAATATCGTAAGGGAATACCCCACCTGCATACCTGTAGTAAAGTTCTAGATCACGAAGAGCCAGTTCCTACAGTATAATTTGATACCGGCTGACTGGCTGACTCCGAAAACCATTCAAGCATAAAGCGCATGAATTGCTGTTTGAAACTATTAAAAAGAAAATCTTACATGAGGGCAAGTCTGTCCTTTCGAATTTCCTTTGTATCTAATTCAAGATATTATTTACCCGCATTCCGGTGCGTTTGTGCTTCATGTTTAGAATGGCGTTTTCAGGTTAAAATTTCAATCGCAATTAGCTCTAATCAAAGGAACAGCCTTTCCACATACTTCCAAACGAGTTTAGTTTCATGTACAGTTTATTTCTTAATTTAGTTTTTTCCACGTTTTCCATACTCCAGTGCATTTGTGAGTTCCAAAGTTTTGGCAACGGTTCTGTGAGAAGGAAGCCATACACTCCAGCATATTTGCGCCACTGTTGCGAGGATGGATATGAGAATATTTACTAAAGGCGAATTTGGAATTTTTTTCGTGATATTTTTACAAATAAATGGAATTGTGCATGATGAGACTGGCTAGTGTAAATTTAGATTTGCCTAGTGAAATCAGACCTGATACTAGCCTAGTGGCTAGTGAACTAAAAAGTTAGTCTCGAGCCATGTATCGTGTAAAATTTTTTCTTTGATAGAGTGTATCTTGGTGTCAGGAATATTGGTATCACTTTTGACAGTACCATGTCAATGCTGCCTCATATTAATACTGTATGTAAATCTGCATTCTATCACCTTCGTAATCTATCACGTATCAGAAAATTTATATCAACTGAAACTGCCAAAACACTTGTGCATGCCTTTGTCTCATCCAAACTTGACCACTGCAACTCCCTTCTGTACAATCTTCCGAAATATGCTGTTAAAAAACTACAGTATGTACAAAACGCCACCGCGCGTTTAATAACATTTTCCTCGAAATTCAACCATTGTTACTCCCATCTTGAAAGATCTACACTGGTTACCAATTAATGAATGCATAAAGTTTAAGATTTTAATTCTCACTTTCAAGGCTTTGCATGATTTGTCTCCCTCATATATACAAGAACTGATAAGTCTCCGTCGTCCTTCAAGAACCCTCTGCTCATCTACATCGCTCTGTCTTATCCCTACCAGCTATAATTTGAAGTCTTATGGATCTAGAGCTTTCGCTGTCGCCTCGCCACAACTTTGGAACGATCTACCAGAACACATAAAAAACTCTGATAATCTCCATACTTTCAAAACACGACTTAAAAGTTATTTATTCAAGGAAATTTTTGTATAACTTTTTCGTTTATGGATTAATTGTTAATTTTAATTTTTCATGACTTGTAAAACGCTTAGATCACGTCTGGATAGGCACTATATATAGGCGCTATATATTATCTGCAATATATTATTATTATTATTATTATTATTATTATTATTATTATTATTATCATTATTATTATTATCTTTCTTCATTGAGCAGTGCATTGAATTGTCTTGAAACCTTTGCTTCAAAACATTAGGTACCAAAAATACACATCCTTTAGGTATGGAACAATATTGGCTGGTACAAAATTATTATAACATAATATAACATAATATTAGTACACTGTAATAATAATTTATAATTAAATTAAAGGTGCCAGTATAGGAATGTTACATAATAGCTTATTAGTAACTGTTATAGAAATAAGTACCGGTAGTTGACATACTTCTCTGAGTGTGATTTAGGGGATGTTATATATTAGAAGGGGCTAATATGTAGAATGACTTATTTCAAATCTTGACCTTAAAAATAATTATTTATGATAATCTCAATTTTTTTGCCAATGACAGTTGCAGGAAAGGAGGCCAAAGTAACATTTGATTATGAATCGCAAGATCAGGATGAGCTTACTTTAAAATTGGGTGATATTGTCCATGTTCTTGGTGAAGAAGAGCCTGGTTGGTGGAGAGGCCAACTTGGTGGCAAGACAGGAGTCTTTCCTTCCAACTTTGTGGAGATCATCACTGACAACAATGTGGCAAAACCTAAAGACACGCCACTGGATACAGCTAGAAAGCTTTCAGGTTTGTTACCAAATGGCTTAGAATACATGTACGCTGTAGTATGTGGAGTGCTAAAATTAACAAATCGAAAGTGGTTCAGCGTTGTCTGTACTCGTTGTCGCAGTGGTCAAAATGTTGTGGACAAAGAAACTTTTTATTACAAGCAATTGTCGTAAGAATCCTAATTATTGGAATAAAGCAATGCCCTGTCTTCGTAGTACAGTCATGTACATGTACATGTAAATCACAGGTCAATAGACTGAAGGCACCGCCTTTATATCCTCTGGCCTTTTTACAGTTCAGTTATACATGTACTGTACTGTATCATAGCATTTTCCAGTCACTTTGAGATACTGGAAAACAGAAAGGCTTACAGTATTTCTGGTCAGGAAAGCAAGGTTTATTATCGAAGTTTTCTCTTGTTATTTCAACTGCATCGCTTAATGGCGGTTGGGTGGCTGGGATATACCAGGGGCTTCCACTGGAGGGCAGCCAGCCAGCCAGCCACCCAGCCAGCCACCCAGCCAGTCACCCAACCAGCCACCTAGCCACCCCCTTGACCGAGTACTGTAATGCTCCCATGGCCAGCAATCCCCACGACCCAGCCATGAGCCCCCACACCAAGCCAAAGGACCTGGACTAAGCAAAGCTGCTGGAGACGAAGGGGCTCATGGCTGGGGATAGCCAGAGCCTTGAGACCACCAAAACCTGAGGCACCCATACTCCTACGACTGCAGCTGCGAAACTAACAGAAAATCACTTATGTCTGACAGGTAAGGTAAAACTATTTCAGTCTGCTATCAGACATTATAATAAATTATTAGGATTGGCCATCTACAGCATCTCTTTAGTGTTTGTGTGACTTACGGTTTTGATACTGGAAGTAGAATAAGAAATGAATGTGCAGTGAAAAAATAATTCTTTTACAAGTGTATCACATTTGAAGTGGTTGCAACTAAAGGGTTAACAAACTGAGTTTCTTGTTATTAAAAAGACCCTACCTTTCTGTCACACAACACTCAAAGCATGTCATGGCATTGTGTTTATTTTTGTTGTGTCTATTAAATTACCATGAACCATGTTTGGAGACAACATCCAGCACCCAATACAATACATACAATACATACTTAATTGACCGCTCCCCATACGGGCTTTTCAGGGCCAATGAAACACAATCAACTAAACCACGGAACAGAGCAACAACTGTTAAGAATCCCAACT
Organism: Montipora capitata; assembly: GCA_949126865.1. NCBI lineage: Eukaryota > Metazoa > Cnidaria > Anthozoa > Scleractinia > Acroporidae > Montipora > Montipora capitata. The sequence goes on from OX421446.1 coordinate 7,345,054, forward strand.
GGCCAGAGGCAAACCATTTGGCTATTTACAAATGCAGCAGGGAAGTTGAACCAGGGATTTCCAGGGTCAAATTCAATGAGTGGTCACAGCGGGCCTTGAACCTGGGATCTCCGGATGTCAAGGCAAGCGCCCTAACCACTGCATGCATCTGGCATTTGGTCTGATTTTGGCTGCTGAAACCTAAATGGACTATAACATACATGTATAACATTCCATATTAATATATCTCTCACGACAGATAGAAGGCGCACTATGATTGGCTACTTTTAATAGCAGGTTGTATTCTTCAGTACGGCTTGGTAACTTTGAAATTTTGATGCAACGTCATTAATTCTTTAAGCAAGTTTTTCATATTGTCTGTTTTGAGATAAACTTGTGAAACTACTTGAATCTTGTAGGAAACTACGTACTTCAAAAAGCCAATAAGATTTATTTGTTTTTCAGGTTTTTACGCATGCAAATCATTTGTGACAGTTGAACGTTTCTGTTGACTTCAACTAGTCTCTCCTTTCCCATATGCCTTATTACCTCAGAGATATAATTATAATAAATATCTCACTAACCTCATCTTCTCAGTCTGTTCTGTACATGTAAGTTACGGCCTCTCGTTTTCCTGTTGATTTACATGTATGGCTTCGTGTTTGGGCCATAAATCAGTGGGAAAAATTTGGGCCGTAACTTAAATATGCAGTACGCACTTCGAACTCGGTTAGTTGGAGGTATGTAGTCTAATGCATTACCAATTCAGCTGACCAGTGGGTTTTTTTTCGGTTTTAATTACTAACAGGGGAAACATCACCTCTTGAGAAAAAGACCACTAGGAATGAAGTTGTTGATGGTCTACATGTAAATGATGATGAGGAAAGTGGAATCAAAAGAAGCTCTAGCTTTGGGGCTGCGGCAAAGAAGTTGCCTGGTGGAGGAATGGGTTTTGGCAATCTCATCAATCCTAATATCTTGGCTGAGAAAAAACTGAAGAAAGTTCATCAGGATGAGAAGAGAGAGAACAAAGGAAAAACAGAAGAGACTTTTGTGCCAACCACCGAACCAAGCAAGCCATCCCTAGTGAAGACTAAAACACCTGTGGTAAGTTTGTCATTGTTAAATTTTTTTAATTCATGTGTTATTTAGGGCTGTCAATAAATTTGAAAGTAGAAGGCTTACAATTAAAAGTAGGCAGCCATGAAAGTGAGCTTATCTCACTTGACTGTGGACAAGAAAACTGGGAACTATTCGGTTAAATGTTCCAAGCATTCCTCACCTTTCACACAAACGATTGATTGTGGGTAGTTTTGTCATGATTTCTCTTGCTTAACCTTCTTAAAATATGCCGTTAATTCCACTCAAAAATGGGGAATAGAATTTTCAAACGTTTCACCAATTGTAACATTTTTTTCATCTTGACTGGTGGTTAAATGAGACGAAAGTAGCCAGGTGAAGATGGCTTACTAGCTGGTGGCTTTGGCCGGCTCCTGGCCCTATTTTGACAGCTCTGGTTATTTTATTATAATAATAAACTTCACTATAGGGTCAGAACAATGTACAGCATGAAGAAGTGAGCCAGGATGGCTTAGCGATTTTCAACCATGCCTTCCACCTCTGTGACCCGGGTTCAATCCTGCCTTAGGGTCGTATGTGGGCTGAGTAAACTTTGGTTGATCTCAATCTGACTCAGAAGTTGTTATCGAGGTACTTCCTTTTTCCTCCCTCTTCAAAACTGACTTTCAGTCAGTTTCATCCGACTACAGGCAGTTATCCTTGATGGGGATACAGTAACCTGTTGTATCCTTTCCTTTCATTGAATTGAATGAATAAAGTTGAATAAATAAAATTAAGCCAACAAATTATCCTGGGTCCAGACTGAAAACGTGATGAACTACAATGCCAGGGACTCTGTGCCCTGCTCTTTATGAACTGTGTATAGGTTCTTTAATGTCTCACAAGTGTTTGGAGACGGGGGCTACAATTTGCCATTGTTATCAGAGTTCTAATACTAGAATGACAATGTTGGGAAGGTTCAGGTTGAACTGGTTTATGTGTGCCTATAAAGGGAAAATTACCTTTTTTGGTAGTTTGGTTGCGGTTGGGCTATCAAATCGCATAGTTAAGTGTACACATTACAAATTTTGAGGAATAAATTACGTCTTAATGGACCTAGCATGAAGGTTATTCTGTGAATATACAGTCACAGAGCCTATGCAAATTAAGGCTAAGAGATAAAAAGTCAGGGAAAAATATTATTATTTTGGCCTCATTACTCTCCTTTTTGTTAAAGGGAGAGTTTCACGTCTCTGCGCATGAGCAAACTGTCAAGTCAGTCCATTTAATTGCATTGTTATTGAAACAATCGAAAGCACTGATGCAGGAAACGGAAACAATCCCATAGTAATGGATTACTCATTGGAATTACTTTTGTAATAATTTCCTTTGTGTTATGAACCTACTGCATGCGAATAGATTACTTGTGCGTTATGATAACTCGTGCGTTATGACAACTCGTGCGTAGAAGAAATTTTCGACCCTTACAATAAATTCGAGATCAAAACTAAATTCGATATTTTCTGTGTAAACCCACAGTGTCTTCCACCAAATTTGGGCCTTAGTCATTCAGTGTATTTGCTTTAATACTCTCTGTGTTTAACATTATCTGGTTCAGTAAGAAACTGTAAAATTTACAACTGCTAGCGCTAAAGCTTGGACATGCGCAAAACCGTGAAACTGTCCCTTTACAACACTTCGTTGCTGATGGTAAGCTATTAGTGCGGTTTATCACATAGAATTTGATAGGAATTTAATTGCCTTTTATTGCTGTTTGTAATGGTGGGGAGAAATTTAGAATAATGAAGGAATCCAGAAAAAAATGATTCAAGGGATATTGAGGGTATTTTTTCATTGTTGTTCAAAAGTACAGTAGCTAAATTTTTGCATGTGATTGAACAGTAAGAGAAAGGTTACATACACCTGTAAGTACCGGTAGTGCTCTATATTTTGTGGGCAGGTTTTTGTGGTAGCCCATTGTATCTTTGTCGGTTAGCCTAGACTGGCTGATTAGATGACTGCCAAATTATGGAGTGCATTGAAATGGTTTAGTCTATTATTTAAATAAAGAATTCAGAGTTAGCGCTATAAACCATGTCTGAAACAACATGGTTATTCAGATACCAAACAGCTTCTTACAATTGACACATAATTTCATTGGATGAATATTGTGCAGTACATGTACACAGGTCTACTGTGTTTATGGTTGGGGTCAATAATTCCTGATCTGGGCCTTACAGTACTGAGCCCTTTACCAACATACAGATACATGTACTGAACATATACGTATAGCTTTGCTATAAGTAGGGTTGGCAGTTTTTGTAGCACATAGCCCGTTGCACAAGCAAACTTGATAATCTAGAGGTTCCTCCACTTGTTAGGGTTTATTAAAATAATAATAATATAATCATTATCATTATCATTCAATGCATTTTTTCCTTCCTTTTCATTGGCCGAGAGCCCACCACGTGACCTGCAAATAACTGTCCACAAATAAGTGTTTTGCTGCAAATAATATTCTGCTCATGCGTAATTGAAACCACGCTCTTGTGTGAAAATAACAGTTCGCTTTCCTGAGCTTTCTGAAAAAAAGATTTAATGGTTGGGAATTGTGAAAAATAAAGTTAACTCAGTAATCGAATGATAAAACAATATTATTATTAAACTCGGTTAACGCAAAATATCGTGATTTGTCAGTGTCTCGCAGATCAATTATTTGCCTCAGCCATGGCATCTGTAAATAATATTGATCTGCTCGCCACTGACAAATCACGATATTTTGCTCAACCTCGTCCAATAATGTTAATTATTATTATTATTGTTATTATTATTATTATTTAATATTATTATTATTATTGTTATTGTTATTCTTCTTCTTCTTCTTCTTCTTCTTCTTCATCTTATTATTATTATTATTATTAATATTATTATTATCTATTGACAAAAAAAAAGAAAAAACATGGGGCATTTTTTTGTGTTTCGACATCTTTTGAATTCTGTAAAGAATTGACTGGCTGGTTACCCACTTAAGGCAAGTAACTGTTGTCTTAGAAAGTTTATTGCTTGCCCAAGCCTAAAATCTATTTGTCTTGGACCACTGGCTGTATGTTTTCTCTAGTGTTGATTGTGGTTTCTGCCTGTAGAGGGAGCCTTATCAAAAGTTTATTGGCTTATTTTTTTTTTCCAGAGTAGCAAAGCAAGACCAGCACCACCTGTTCCTCCCAGCTCTCCTGGTAAATAATTACTGTCTAATAATTGTTATTTCCAATTCAATGATTTTGCATAGGAATTTTGTTGGCAGAGACCTGTCATTACTGATTGAGAAAGCGTTATCTTATGAGTGCTACTGTGCCAAGAACAAACGTCAATGTTAATTATTGTGATTTTCTGGACTGTTGTGACATGAGAACCGTGAAGTGAATCAACCACAGACTTTTATCAGCTCCTTTATTGGTATCCTTGAAGTCGATTTGCAGATATTGGCCAAATGGCCGAAAAAAAAAAACCCGTTTTGTTCAAGAAAGGTAATTTTAGCATTGGCTGGAATTGCTCACCTGGTACACGTATATAGAGCCTAAAGGAGCTGTTACACTGTGAAATGTTCCGTGCAACTTGTCTCGCAATATTTTGGCGAAATAAGAGATTTATTATTCCACTACAAAAAGGTGTTATTTTGCTTCAATTTTATTCGGTGAGAGTGTCTTAAAAAATGCATCATCTGTCCTTCAGGGTTCGTACGAACGATGTAAGCAGCACAAAAAAACAGCTAAACGTTCTTTATTTGATTAGATAAACGAAATAACGAGTGACAAGCTAAATTCTCAGGCTTTGCATCGTGTTGAAAACAATTTCTTTCATTGAAAAACTCCCTTTCCGTCAATTTGCTCTGCTCTAAACCGGGACATTACAGTGTATTTTTGCGTTCTCTTGACGAAATATTGTAAAAGGGCACAATTTTGGAATAATAGTTAATGTAAGAGCGAGTTTCAATCGAGTGTCGTAAAACCAAAACCAAAGTAATTACTTTGGCCAATCAAAAAGGAAGGAGACAATCCAGTAAACCAATCAAGACTCGAAGTAATTACACGTAGCCGACACAAAGAGCGGGAAAATGTGCATGCGCAAGCCACGATTGGTTTTGGTTTCACTTCTGATTGGTTGACCAAATGGCGCGAGAACTTTGAACCAATTACTGAGTGAAGTAACGCAAAACCAATGCAATTTGCTAATTACTTTCGACACTCAATTGAAAACCGCTCCTTTGTCAATATTGTATTTTGTTTCATTCCCTTACAGTAAAAAAGCCAGGTGAACGAGCCAAAGTTACCTTTGCTTATGAACCTGAAAATCCTGATGAGCTTCGTTTGGTGGAGGGAGACATTGTTACCATACTCAATAAGGACACTGCTGAAAGTGATGGCTGGTGGGAAGGAGAGGTAAACGGCAAGGTTGGCATGTTCCCAAACAACTTCGTTGTGCTGCTTCCTTCAGAAGAAGATGACAAGGTCAGAATCTACATACAGTAAAGTTGAGACTTTTTTCCCATTTCGAGTATCAAAATTATCACTTTTTATAGCAAGTATCGTTAATTTTGGTTATTTAAGTATCATATTGAATACAGTCCTGAACCAGATTGAAAATTCTGTGCTGAATTGTCTTAAATTTTTAGTGCAACCTTTCATTTAAGTACTTTATTCAAATACTAATTAAGTTTAAAAAAATTGCCCTTAAGGACGGTGCGTACCAATTCTAAGGTATTTTTGCGCGGTTTACTGAATATGCGGAAAAAGCAGATCGTAACGAGTGTTATTGAAATCCATAAAGAAAACTGGATGTAACCACGCATTTTTCAAAGATAATTAATCAACAATATTTGTAAAAAGCTGTAAATTACAAAGCAATGTATGGCGTTCTTTTTTCAAATTGAAGCTTAATTCCTATCAGGCATGATAATGTTATCGATTTGATTATGAAAAGTACGGGTAGGATGATATTTAAGACAAGGTTTCGGTGTCCTCATGACACCATCATCAGGTCAAAATATAATATTTAACAGATAACAAGAATATAATGTTCAAGTTCAAGTTAAAGTTCAAAGTCCCTAAAGGCTAGGTGAAGAGTTTTGCTTTTATCGAGTCACTTTGAATATTTAGACACGGTTTGTGCTCGCGAATAAGGAACATCTCGTATAGAAGACAATCAAATTTGCCGGAGCATTTCTTAAGAATGCGAAACATATTAGATGTTATTGTTCTTGATTGATGTTGACTTTGGCTGCAATTGAATATTGATCCAGATCTTTTATGCTCATCGATTCGTTGGTAGAGATGTCGACGCGTGTAACCGACATAGCTGGCATCACACCAGCCACATTCAAATTTGTAAACTACTGATTGCTGTTCCTTATTCGCGAGCACAAATCGTGTCTAAATATTCAAAGTGACTCGACAAAAGCAAAACTCTTCACCTAACCTTTAGGGACTTTGAACTTGAACTTGAACATTAATATTCTTGTTATCTGTTAAATATTATATTTTGACCTGATGATGGTGTCATGAGGACACCGAAACGTTGTCTTCAATATGATTCTACCCGTAATCTTCATCATCGAAGCTTAATTATCTCTGAAAAATGCGTGGTTACCCCAATTTTCTTTTTGGATACCAAAAGCACTTGCTAAGTTCTGCTTTCTACGCATAGTTTTGAACCGCGCAAAAATATCCCTGCCTTGATAAGCATCACCCATAGGAAACCCGAGTATCTGGAGATACGCAGAACATATGCGCAATGCCAATAGTAGGCACCCTCTTTAATATCAGCAAAAACATTTTGGCTTGACAATGGCAGCACTTGGATCTGCTTCACCATGGACTTTAATGGTAAGGTATGACTTGTGTCTTATGCACAATTTCATCTTAATCCTTATGATCCACAAGGGCAAGTTTTCAAGTGTTTTCCCTCCACTTCTGCCTCCTCTCCTCCCTCCCCTCCCCCATCTTTCTCCTTCCTTTCCTTTCCTCTTGCCCCACTCCTCGGCGCTGCCGCTGTTGTGTTGCAACCCTTAATTTCTCAGGCAGCCCACCCCCGCTTAGGTACGACCGTTGTTGACTTTGCTGATGATGTTTTGCAGGCTCCTGTCCCTGCTGTTGATGGCAAGAAGGGTGTTCTTGTTCTGCCACTCAAGGACGAAAGTATAAAGTCGCCAAGTGAGTGGGCAGTTCTTTCCAGTGATAATGATGATGATAACGGTGATGATTCATGATGATGATGACGATAACTTTAATGATTAGGTGTTAGGTAATAGTATGGTCCGAGACAGCGAGGTTACAAATAGAGGATACTACATGGCCGCGCGGGGAAACGAATTTTATCTTCGAGTGCTGAAAGTATCTCTCACTCTTTCGCTTTGCTCACTCGTGAGAGAGACTTTCAGATATTGATGAAATGTCCAGATTTAAAACAACTTGTTTTATTCATTTTCGAAATGATGAAAAATGTGTCACCAACCGCTAAAACACACATGTTGTGTAACATGAAACAAGACATGAAAGTTATGAAAAGCAAATCATGATAATGTAAAATTTTGCAATAAAAATGTTAATGTAGTAGAGACGAATTATACTGAAGAACAAAAGTAACTTACAATGAAGACGAAGCTCGCGTTTTATTGGCTAATCGTGTTCGTTACCATGACGACACCTATATTCTCACACGGGGAAGATATGATTTTTTAGTAAAAGGAGAAATCCTGGTATTTCATCAGTACCTATGTAATAAAGATATTTCTGTGATTTTGTATGGTAATTCAGTTGCACCAGAAAGCACGTCATCTTATAATGTGCGCTGTCTTTTAGAATCCAGGGTTCTTAACTAGCCAATTTAACTTTGCGAGAGATATAGTAATATCTCACTTTTGCATAAAACAACCCTGTCTTGTTTTCGTTCCTGAAAGATGAGTCCGATTCTGATGCAACTCCAGAGCACGCTGTCTCACCTGTACGGCCTGATAAAAGACCACCACATCTTGCAATAAAGGAACAACCGCCGTCAAAGAATGCTGTTCCTTCCCAACCGATTAAAGATGACTCAGACTCCGGCACGGAGATTGTGCGGCCCACACCTGGGAAGAAACCAGTGGCACCGCAAAAACCCAGCCTTCCCCCAAAGAAACCACTTCCCCTTAAGAGTAAGAAACCCGACGTGGCGGCCAAGAAACCGGAAAAGAAGGTGGTGGATTTAGACAAGATTGCTGGTGCCAAGAAGGGCGGGGATGAAGCTGAGTTGAAAGATGAAGTTCGTATTAAACCAACACCTGATATTAAATCAGAAAATGTTGACGAAGGTATGTAGAGTAGAGTAAAGAATCATGCATGTTTCGCCCCCTCGCCAGTTCACTGCCTCCGAGTTCGCCCCAACCATTTCGAGTGTTCGACCCGTAAAGTAAACCTAACCGAGTTCGCCCCTACATTTCGCGTTCGACCTCTAACACTTAACCGAGTTCGCCCTCTCTATTTAACGAAAAGAAATCCTTATCTATTTAACAGAAAATCAAATAGCGTAACGAGTAAGTAAATTTTCCCAGAAAAAAAATGACATTCGCGTTGGAATCGCAAAGTTAAACTAAACCGTTTCGGCCTTTGTCAAAAGAAAACGAAAAAGGTATGACGGCCACATAGACCGTATTCTTCAATGGCGGCCAGTAAGTTATTCTTTTGTATTCATTGCTAATGAGACCAACAAGCCTCTAACTCGAGTAACATTTCTTTTGTATTTTGTACATGTGAACGAGGCTAGTTGGTCTTATTAGCACAAGGACAACGGAATAATTTATTGGCCGCTATTTATGAATACGGTCTATTGTCTTTGCAAAGCAAATGAACAATCAAAGTGGCGCTGCCGATCAGCTTTTCTTGCAGACTTATGGGCTGGGTCGATGGGAAAGTGTATTCCAAACAATAAGCGATGCAAACCATCATAAATTTGGGCTTGGTTTAACCATAGTTAATAGAGAGGAATGGTTATGAAACCCGACAAATTTCTTTGTTGTAGGTTTTTGTTCTCTTTTTTGGCCTTGACCGTGCACAAAACACAATAGTTGTTTACTCCGTACTGAGGAACTAACCAACAGGAACGTGTTGGTTACGAAATAGCCCACTTTCGATATATTAAAATTCAACTCTAAACAAAAGGCATCATCTCGAGGTTCTGGATATAAACTCATACAAATCCTTATATTTGTTCCCCAGAGCCTCGAGATGATGCCTTTTGAATTTTAATGTATCGAAAGTGGGCTATTCATGCACAGTGTATGAGCGCAAGACAAAGGACTTTCCAACCTAAATCTTGGCATCTTTGTTTGCTCCTTTGGTGTTTGCCGAGCTTCCAAACCATTCCCCTCTATTAACTATGGTTTAACAAAGTTCTGGTTTACAACTGTATCTGGAAGGTTCAACAGTGGTTCACCGTAGTTGTTGTTGTTGTTGTTGTTGTTTTTTTCATCATGCCAAGACCAGAATCCAAAAACTGTAAAACTGCGCTCAACTGTCTTTAAATGGTAGGAGGTTTTGAGCTGCAAAAAAATGAGCGAAAGAATAGGTTGCAATTATTTAATTTCGAGGTCTCATTCCATTCAAGCCTTTAATTTATTTAGTCGCTCACTGTTTGGCAACCAATGAAATACATGACTAAAACGTGGCATGGTGTTTATCGAATGCGCAGTTTGAGTGGTTT
>OX421446.1:7364821-7367321 GCA_949126865.1 Montipora capitata
CACTAATGAAAAACGATACTTTGAAAGTTTTATGTTGAATATGCGGGAAATTTAAAATGCATTGTGTGCGGGTAGTTTATTTATATGTGGTTTTTTCCGAAGGTTTATTAGTATAAAGGCTCATTTAAGGAGGCTCGAAATAGTTTCTCCTTTTTTCAAACAAATAGACATATTTTGTTTTTAGATACAGTTAGGGTAATCATATCAAGACAAAATTTGGCCAGGGTATTAAGTACCCATCATAGATTTTTCACATCACATTTTCCTCCAAAATATCGTTACCATGGCAACGATATAAGGCATTTCCTTGAGTCTTAAAATCAACATATGTTGTCTTTTTTGAAAAAAACGGGACGGTGAAATCTTCCCATTCAGCGTTACCAGATAATGTTAGAAATAATCTCTAAAATATTTAAAATTCAACAAAACTTGTAGGTCAGTTTTTCAGAAAAATAAGTTTTTTTGAAAAATGTGTCGCTAATTTCTTTTTTCACCTACAGAATTTTTTTAAATTTGAAAGACAAACGTTTTAAATTAATCTAAGCTAACATGCAAAAAATGAAAAAAATTCACCGTCCGGAAGCAGAGATATAAGCGAGTAAAGTTGCAAAATCAGGAAAAATGAGGGGGTTACAAGATTGGCATTTACGCATGCGTCACCTGCTCATTCGAGTGCACGCGCGAGTGAAGCTACAGGCCAACACAAACGGATTTAAGTGACCATGAAACCGTTTGTGTACAATTTTCGTTGTTTTCGTGAATAGGAGATGTCTATATATATTCCATATGTATAGGAATTAGAAGAAAGGTGAGCGAAACTAGCGGTATTTTTTTATTTCTGGTGACCCACTTTGAATCGTAAGCTGACGCGAGCAGCTTTTAGAATTGCGTGTGTGGCTTACGCGCGCGTGTCTTGATTAGTTTTTGAACTAACTCGGGCGTTTCTTGCAGTAGTGTAGCAGCTCTCGTAACCTGCTATTGTTTGGTATTGTAAGCAGCTTTTGTTGTTTTTTAAGTCTGTCATTGTTTCAACTTTTTAGTCTTTTGTTGTTGGGTTTTTGTAGCGAGCCAATCACATTATACGTTGCGAGAGCTGCTACGTCACCCTTGATCTGTAGTTTCATGGGGTATCAAGGTGCATGCATCCGACCAAAATGAGGCACTCCGAGTGGCTGAGTTTGAGAAGGTCAAAATTCTGGATTTTAATTCATAACTTGCAAAAAATCCCATAATACACCTCTTTTACCCCCCACCCCCACCCCCCCCCCCCCCAAAAAAAAAAAATTCTGCATAGGCATTGTTTTCGACTTCTCTTGGGACATTTCCATGTCCCAGGAGAATTTGCAAACAATGGTTATGCAAAAGTTTAGGGGTGGGGGGGGGGTAATAGTGGTGAATTGCGTGAGAAACTTCTGATAAAGAATTATCGTGAATGTTATTGTTTGGCAAACAAGGCAAGCAATTTTCTTGTTGAAAATACAAGTGCTAAACCATTATGTGCATTAGTAGTACAATATTTCTGCCAATGGCTACACTATGACAACCGCTGAAAAATAGGAACCAAATTAAGAACCTAATCGGCCTGAATTGGGGAAAACTAGCCTGTCCTCGAAAATGCTAGGTTCTTATATGCGGGTTTTTACTGTATTACTACATTTGACAACCACCAGCTATCCGAGTAATGACATTGACAACCTTTGCACTACCGCTGCTGATAATGAAACCTAAATTAGATTCGGCTCTACCTCAGCAATTTCACAAGAGCACGGGAAAGCAGATTGGAGGGCTGATTTACCGACAGATAAACCCGTGGGCTAGCTGAAGAAGGAAGAAGAAAGTTGATTGCTGCACAATGCTACATCCCAGCGACGGAGTGTAAAATAAAGTTCAAACTGAGTGCGTGTTGTAAAACAACCTTAATAATAACAGCAAAATGTTAGAGCACCTTTTATCATACAAGTACTGAGTACTTAACAGTACTTGGGTCCTGTTTATGTGGAGGTGGGGTAACCCGCCTGTCCATATAAACTCTTATTTTTTCAGCCTGGCGTTTACTTGATAGGCCAAGTAAGCCGCCGAGGCGGGTGCGCGTTTTTCCATGTAAACGCTTGAAGGTGGGGTAACCCGCCACTCCGGGGTCGGATCGTGTCACAAAATACTGTCTTTAGCGGAGGCGTTGCAGCATTAAGAGAGATAATAAGAAGCCACTGCACTGAAAAGTTTAAGCAAGAGTAGCTAGTGAGAGTGAAGAGCATTAACACAACAGTGGCGTATTTACTGTAAAGGAATGCGCGAGACATAGCTGGCTCAAGTCAGCGGTTTGAAGAGTGCCGTCCAGGGTTGTGGACGGCGGTTGGAACAAAGTGAGTATCGACCAATGGCATAGGTCTCTTTTCCCGAACTCGTCAGCCCAGCAAACGCAAAAGGAAAGCGACCTCTGTTAGCGGGGAAGCAGAAAGCACAACGAGATGTAAGACTTTTGTAAGCCTTTCCAGCAAAG
>OX421446.1:7377321-7424821 GCA_949126865.1 Montipora capitata
CTGAATAGTCTCATGGATTTATTGGTCGAGAGATCGAGCAATATGTGCCATGCTTGATATTAAAAAAGTCAATAGCAAAGTGGAGTTCAGTACTGTTGCTCTTAAACACCTTTAGCACTGCATTACTGCCACTGCTTTCCTTTCGGATAGCCTTTGTCTGAAGCAAGCTTTTTTCCTTCCAGGCAAGTTATGCCGGTCATTCGAAGGTGTCCCTTTATCCCCTCGAGGACATAACAGTTTTTGACTGAAGACTTAATCCTGGGATGGCCACTTGTGCTTTTTCTTGTGTTATTACACGGAATTCGAAGCCGCCATCGTACTCGCGAGTGTTTAATAATCCTGCAATTTTCACTCGCGGCGTCTCCGCTTCGAAGCTCTCGTGTGTGTTTAAATAATCCCGCGATAAAACATCCCGCCAGATACGCACGCTAAAATTCAGTCAGCCTAACAAAAAAATCGTAAATAGACGCTTATAACTCTTCGGGCAACTCACGCTCGTTAAGCACCTCTTTGTGCAAAAGTTCGCGGACTGCTTGATGGGCGAAACTTCTTGCGCCGAGACTTCCCTCCTGTGCACGCTTGAAGAAAAGCTTGCTCAAGGGAATGGAAAATCTGGTTATAAGAGTGGCTATTAAATATTCGATCGGTGGGGAAATGGTAATTACAAGGTACAAGATGATCGAGTTTGTCTGTTGTGGACGTGGCAAGATAGCATTGCATAACACTTGTGCATCATAGATGAATCATTCAACAAAAGAGGGTCTTAATAGAAATACACTTTAGTGATCACGTCATCTCAGAAACATGATGAAATTACGTAAGTTTTAGAACATTTCATATGAATTGTTCCGGCTAAAGATATTAAATTTCGTTAATTTGTATAATTTAAATAGCCAACTAAAAATAGTCGTCGTAAGACCGTTCTTTTTAAGACAACTTAGGACGCTTTCCATATGACAGAACTGACAGACCAGACCAGGGTTTTGGAAGGACTAACTCTACAACGCATTCGAATTAACACACTTCGAGGATATATTATGCAAGTGGTCCTTCAAATTGTTGCATTTTCTTTGCAAACTGACAGCTATGGCCGGCCAGTTCTGACAAAAGGAAAGCGTCCTTAGTCATGCTTAGTCTTAATCAATATCATGACCAATGTGATATTTCCTTGTGGTCGAAATAGATTTATACAAAGTGGTGGCTGGCACCCTCCGCAGGAGTTGTGGTACGCCAGAACTTCAGTTTCACCGTGAAATGGATTTTTCAAGGCCGATCGATGGGTTTGACGGAACTTCTTTCTACAAAAATAAGACACAAACAGCAGTGATAAACATATTGAACTTGTTCATTTTCATTATGACTTGACGTTTCGTATGTGCTCTACATACATTTTCAAAAGTAACCGTTGAAATTTAAAACAGCTATTTATATATAACAAAGCGGATGAGGGGACTGGAACCTAGATTAACAAACAATCTCAAGGTTAACACAAGAGTAGTATTTGTACACACAAGATTTCAGGCGTTTAGCGACTTGGTTGCTTTGCAAACCTAAGTAGGGAAGTAGGATAACAATATCTTTCTTAAGATATTGTTATCCTACTTCCCTACTTAGGTTTGCAAAGCAACCAAGTCGCTAAACGCCTGAAATCTTGTGTGTACAAATTCGACTCTTGTGTTAACCTTAAGATTGTTTTTCAGAGCACTCGATGTATAAAATCTTTCTTTCCTTACAAGGACCGTATTAATCGTTCACAACAATCCAGAGTTATTTACAGAGCAAATTGTTGGGATTGTAATGGTTTTTACATCGGTAAAACCAAACGGCGGCTTCACGATAGAAAAACCGAACATTTTAAGGCCCTAGCTAAAAATGACAATACTTCAGCCATTGCGGACCATGTCAAGGCCACTGGACATAACATCAAGTGGGATCATTTTGATATTTTAGCGAAGGGCAAAACAGACTATCATTGTAAAGTAAAAGAGACCTTCTTTATTCAAGAACTTGAGCCAGCTTTCAACGTCAACGTCGGAAGTGAAAAGCTGATGCTTTATTAATCTTTTCTGTTTTTATTATTATTATCATATCTTTTACTGTTAAGTATTTGCTTAATCTAGGTTCCAGTCCCCTCATCCGCTTTGTTATATATAAACAGCTGTTTTAAATTTCAACGGTTACTTTTGAAAATGTATGTAGAGCACATACGAAACGTCAAGTCATAATGAAAATGAACAAGTTCAATATGTTTATCACTGCTGTTTGTGTCTTATTTTTGATCAAACTACGATGGCCCAAGAACAAAAGTATTTTCTTTCTACAAATTAAGGAATTTGCAATGTACCAGCAAAGAAAACGGGAATATTGAAGGAGCTTGTTCCACTAGACTGACTAGAACTTTCCGTTACCGTGGGGTCGGGGACACGATATCTGAAAGAAATTTAGGTGTCCGAAGAAATGTTAAAGGTTCGATTTGATCCGTTCATAAGTTCATTTACTTATAATGATTAGCCAAAGCTCCAAGGCAATTACTGAGTGATTGAATATAAAGGAACCGCAGCTCAAATACTCTTAAGGTATCAAATATAGGTTGCCCCTCTGACCCTTAAACGGCTATAAATAACAAAAGACTAGGCCTATTGGTCAACAGTAGTTCCGACAGAGATACGAACGAGCAAGTATTTAATGAGGCTAAGGCTTCACTGATAAAATAGCCATTGAGACCTGCCAAAATTAAATGCCCATCATTGCCGAGGCCCAAAAAAGGTTTGAGGTGACCCAGCTGGTTTCCTTCAAGCTCAAACTGAATAAGAATGGATAGAGCTATCCATTTGATCAATAACTTCTTAGATAAATCAATTGGCGTTGATAGTGATTAATATCCTGTTGATACCGCCAGCCAGCTCGTAAACATCGATGTGACCTTGACCACAGCCCAGGAAATGATCCACATAACACTGTGCAGAAGGGTATCGCGGGAAACCTTCGTTTTACAACCATTTTGTTTTTCAGGACATCTGTTCAATATTTTAAGTGTAAAATATGTAACATTGGTTCCGTCGCGGGGTAAAAGATCATTCTGTTTTCACAACTTTTTTCCTTCTACGTCTGACTTCACGTTTAAAGTAACCCCCGGGAAGTAACCTAAGAACATCGTTGGTATGCTCTTACAGATGTGTATTTAACAAGGAAACAGCGGTCTGTAAGCACGACGAAGATCATAATTAGTGTTTAATGTTCTCGCTGGATGTTCATAAGCTGTAGATGATGCACGCTTGACAAGCCCATGTCCGAATTATGTTATCGTCACAATATACGAAGCAAAGGGTTTTATCATTGTCTTTGTTTAAGTATTTTCCCTTCCCTTCATTGAGAGGTCTCGACCTCAAAACATAGGCCGTAACTGCAAAAACTGCGGGTGTAAACGGAGTTAACTCTTCATAATTATTTTGATTACCCAAATTGGTAATTTGGAGTAATGTTTAGCTCTCATTAAATAAACAAACCGATTAAAGATTCGAAAACACAGTTGGCTTTCCCTGCTCAGTAACAGAGTTCTCTATTCTTTTGCGTTCGCTGGGCTGACGAGTACACGCAAAAAGAAGATAGACCTCTGCTACCAGGGAAGGTTGGCTTTGCTGTCGTGTTTGACTCTTGTTAAACGTCCTATCAGATGACCGCCTTAGGGTTGGAAAGAAATTTACACCTGGCCCCAGTTGTTGGATAGCGCTATCCACCGCATATATAAATCATGCACTATCCATTGGAGAGCGCAATTGTGACTTATCCTCTGGATAGTGACTTATCTTGAGGAGAGCGCTATCCATCGTTTGAACAATTGGGGCCAGGCCAGGTCCTGAAATGAATCGGGAAAAGACTGGGCACTATTGTTAACTCACTTTGCGAAAACCAGCGAAATAAAAAATACAAGCCAACTCATAAAGCGCTTCAGTGAAACTTTCCATTCAAATCCATTTGCTTTATTCACCGGGATGTACGTACAATACAGCCGGTCTTGCAGATGTGAAAAATGTCATTTGGAACATGATGGTTAAAAAAACACACAATATACCGTAAAACTAAAATGTAATTTCCTAATGCAATCAACGACTTATCATGACTTTAATTGTCGTAATTAATGTGTTTTTGACAAAGACTAAAACGTTTTATATCAGTTGATTTCTTTAGGTAAAATTTAAGATCAACGTGACAGGAGGCTTTTGGTTTTGATCGCGAAAAACGAACGGTAATTCGTGGAAAACGAAGAAGTCGAAAAGTGTAACTGTCTTTTGGCAAAACAAGGAAAACCATGAAGACTCGTGTAATGACCAGATTAACAACATTATATTGTCACTTCTTTATTTGGCTAATTTCCTTGTGTTTTTAGTTTTGTTTAGTGTCTTTTAAAATAATACCTTTCGCCTTTTTATCTACAACATTCATTTTTTTGTACCTGGTTGCTAAATATATTCCATGAAGGACTATGACCAAACAGGAGCAGGGTTTCCAAAGTATCTCTCGGGACAGTGAATTTCAGGATATTTTTCTTTCGGGCTTTTGTCATGTAACTGGTTAGCTTATTTGTCGAAGAACGGATATCTATATATGTATAAATAGATATTATAATTTTCACAAACACAGCGGTCACAGCGGGACAATATAAGCCCCGGTAATAATCGCTCTTCCGGAAGGCTGGTAATATTAGAATTCGATCTTTTTTGATAAAACTTGGTTTCAACAATTTTGCGATACACGCCTCGTTTTCTCGAGTTAACCCCCTGACTCAAACATCTTTTTAAGAGCTTTTCTGTTTGAGATCTGACGCTTGAGCGCGAGCGCGTTATCTGGAACGATACTCTTTACACCGGTTCTATTTCAGAAAAGAGGACATTTTGAAAAAATGCGAACAATTTGGCCTTTTGAAGGTCAAGTGTTTGTATTGTTGATTGAACCTTTTTTTAGCTTCCCTGGCGTGCAATCCGCCGATAACTTTATTATTATTAAAATCACGAGACTGCTAGCATGTTTTATAGTCACGTAGTCCCTCATTTTATTTTCTGTAGAATTTACAGTATGTACAAATATTTAAATAAAATCGAAAGGCTTCTTTCTCTAGTATATTACACTCAGTTAAATTAAATAGCGCTTCCATATAAAATGTTCCTCGTTGCCTAAAAATAGCTCTATTATTTGGTGAACTCACACACTCGTCTTAATATGATGGATCCAAATAGTTTACAATTGGTCAAAATCTTCACAAGTCACAAAATCTTGTCAGTTTCTTCTTGTTCTTTTCCATGGAATTGTTACAGCAAACTCTTTTGAATATCAACTACACAAGTGTCACTGGAAATGTTATCTGTTTTTTTTTTTGTCTAGGTTTAGGTCGCAGGGCGACATGTTCCACTGAAGTTATTTTATCCTTTATTATTTTTCTCCATGATTCGAAGAACGTCTGGTTTAGATTTACCACTCACTTGCTTCTGAAAAGTCACCAGTCCAGATTTGTCAAACACATTACGGACTAGCTGTTACACTGCTTGCGAGATGTGCAATCACAGCTGATCGCTTTGTTCAGTACGTCACTATCTGTTGAAATACCCAAAGCTCGTGAAACAAGGATCAGAGAGATACGGCATCTTGAAGACATTTCCATCTGGTTGACTTGAGAGCGCTGCGCCGCTCTCTACGCCGCAGTGTTGCTCAGGATTCGTCCCATACACAAAAAGTGCAGCTTGCTCGTATCTCTTTTTAAACATGTTTTCTTGCTGAATTTCTTTTGCGCAAAGATCTAATACTTCGGGAGTGAGGACTTTGGAGTTCTTCCGTTTGATGGTTCGGGGAAGGCTGTCCCTTTTCTCGCTTGCCAGGCTCTGGCTTCTTCCTCTGTTGGAACTGCTTGTTTTGTTGACATAACTCTCTGACGAATCAGACTCGCTGTCGCTTAGGCAAATACTTCTTCTATTGTACATCTTCCAGTAGTTCTTAATCCGGTTATTTAACGTTAGTTGCTCTTCTATGCAATGCAAACTGGTGAGACGTCTTGTCCCTTCTTGCGTTCAACTTGAGGGAAAACGGATGTCACTGTGACTTAAATGTCTTCAGTTCTTACACCAACGGAAATACCACCAAACGTGAAGAAATACAGCTTTTGGTTTAGAGAAAAACCAAATACCAATTAACACGAATCCAGCCAATCAAGGCTCGCTTTCGTCCCATTTATTGCCATACCCTCTAAGGTTTATTTCAGGAAAAGCCATAAAAGCGTCGATCTTGATTGACAGGTTCGAGTCCCGGAAACCGATCAGCTGTCATTAGAGTTCGTGGGCGGTAATGATGTTGTTTTATTTTCTTTCTTGTTCGCTGATCCGAGGTCCAGTTGCGGTTTACTTTACCGCTACTAATGATTTCCTTGTTTTTAATCGTGATCAAGCAATTTTGCCATTTTAAAGGAATAGGTTTTAATAATTTAGTCACTTCTATCTTAAATATCACCAATCTTTTGTCGCCAAGTATTCCTTCCCTATTCAAAATGTTAGACAAATCAAACAATAAGCTTTTTCCCCGCCAAACATTGGCTTCGTAAAAGGTTTAGGCCTTTCCGCAGAAAAAAAAAAGAAACAAAAGCGTTTAAATTATTCTATATTCACGTATTTATTCTTAAAATGTTGTTATATGTTACGTGAAACCTTTTTAGTGATGAAACGATAACAAAGTCAAAAGAAAATTTTGCGAAAAACCATTTTCAAATTTCTGAACGGTATTTTCTAAAATGTGTTGCTTGTGGTCGTAAAAGCCGTTGACGTTATACGCCTTATGGTGGCCATGAGAAAGTTATATTTGCCTCAAAGAAAGGTTGTTTTTACAGATCCATTTCTCGTCTATTTTTATCCCGCAATGTGAATTGATATCCAGTTTTAGCTGTCGAGATGCTGAAAGCAATCAGTGAGAGCCGAAAAGTCTGGAAGCAACGCTCGTATATCAAGGGGTACTCAAACAAGTACTCTGTGTGAAACCGCCTGCTTACCCACCCCACCCTTCATCTCTTCACTGCGGAAGACGGACCACTTCAACTTCTTGCATTGTCAGGCGTGATTTGTTTAGAACCGTTAACTTTATCAACTATGGTACACTCCGAGTCTTTTCTATCAGTCCTTCGAAAGTGGCACTGTCCAGAAGTATGCAGAAATTTCTTCACGAAGAGCAGTCGGTATATTTGACCGTTACTCATTGACTTCCAATGTATTGGCTTTAAGTTGTTGCAGTGCAGAAAACAAAACATGAATTGCATGAAAAATTAACGGAAATTTTCCTTCTTCTGGCCGAAAACACCAAAGAGGTTTTAAAGCCAAGAGTGATTTAAATAATTTACTCTTGCTGAAACCCAAAACCTCTAAACCAAATATTGGTAGTTTATGGCTGAGCTAGGACCGTCCTGAGAGGAGAGGAGGTCGAGGTTACGGGGTGCTTAGGGGACTGTCATGTCGACATTCACGCACGCCGTGTTTTTTTTTTGTGTGTGAAATAAGCCGTGAACGTGTTAAAGTAATAAGCCTGCAAAACCGCAGTTGCTTTACCCGCAATATAAATTACAAGACTGTTCTTACAAAAAAACTCACCACCCTACCCCAACGCCATTATATCTGCACCCACTTAACTGCATTAAACTGGGCAGTGAAAATTAAAGCTTACAGTTATCTTCGTATTGTTACCCCAACCACCAGACTGAGTATGGTGTTAGCAGTTTATTCTCCACTTTTCATCTTAGATACCAGGAAGAGGGGACTCTAAAACTACAGTGAAACTAACGAAAATTCCGTCGGATTATGAAGTAAAATAAATGATATCTACTGGTGATTTAAACTGACTTCTCAGCAATAATGTTACGTAAAATAACCATAGGTTCTCAAGCTTCGATGAATGTCCAGCTGTAGGTATGCGCAAGAATTTGTCTTCACAATGATATATTTCGATTCGTCTCTGGCCGGAAGCAAGAAATTAGTTCATGTTTTTTCGGCGTTTTCAAATGGCTTTCTTCCCCTCTTCGTCCTGCCTCAGGTAACGATGATTTTAGATGAGGCTATCTAATGCTTTCCTTGGCTTGGCTCAGAGAGTTTACCCTAATTGTCCAGCAAAGTGGTCAGATGAATGTTCTTGACATTTCAGGTTTGATTTGACTGTTTTAGAACTGAGGCCAGTGAACAAGGAACTTAAAATTGCTCAGTGAAGTTACCGACCTCCCACTCCGAGTCAATATTAATACGCAATGATTAATAGTCACAATACACCATAAAAATTTCTTAAGTTAAAAAAAATCATTTCTTAAAAAGGAAGTACTGAATAACTGTTAAAACATTGCAGTTTTTGAAGAGAAAAGTCAGAAGCGTATTGACTTATTGTCCTACACTCCAAGTTCTTAAATGCTAAGGAACTTGAAACGGGTCGAAGCAGAGTTTGGCTTCAGCAAATTCTATTAATAATATCTTGAAGCTTTAAAACCACCAAAAAAAAAGAAACTTCATCGATGGAGAGCTTTTGACTAAACGATTAAGTTGGCGGTTGTGAGCCGGCGAAAGAGATTGTTCCCGGTGAAGATTTTGTTCGGTAGGTCAGCAAATGGTGCTATACCTGCCGTTAGCTCCAAAAGGGTAACAATTTTTTCGTGTTGTAAAGGACGCTGAAACGTCCCTGGTAAGCAGGACCGGACATATCTTATAGGATAAAGGCATAAACAAGCTTGCGGTTCGTAAATTCTGACACGACCAGTTTCCTCCACCTAAAATTAAAACGAATTCATATGGCTAAAACAAGATTGGTGTCTTGATAGACTGATTAAAAATTCCTGTTAAGTTAATTGACAAAAATGCCGAGGACTAAAAAAAGATGTTCTACGTCAAACAATTAATTTAACTTTAACACTAGAAGCAAAACAAGAGGACTTCAAAGCTTTCTGTGGTCGTGAGTGTCAATATGAATAATAGATGTCAATTTAGAAGCGACAACAATACAATGACGCAACAGAACCCACTTACAGTTTCCGTAAACCTGGATTGGCTTTTAAAGCAGAAACCCTTAAATAACATTATTTTCAAAAATACACCAAGATCATGAGAATATGTGAGCAAAGAGGAAAGGGATAAAGAAAATAACCCCTAAAACAAACAATTTAGAAGAGGGAATAACAACCGAAACTGAACAGCTAGACCTCATACATTTTACGAGGCTCATTGACTTTATGTATTACGTAAACAGTGGACAAATCTTAAATCCTTGTGCAATTTTAGCCTGCCAGTCAAGTCCCTCAAGGGTGTGTCAAAGAGCAAAGGATTAGTGACAGAGGGTTGTTTTTTTTTCAGATTTGCACGCACTGACAAACGGAATAACGCAAATACCCAACATCATTTATGACAAGTGTAGTTCACGTTCCATATGTGTGTGTGTGAACGCGAGTGTTCGCTCATGTATTTGTTTCAGCGAGCTTAATTGCTCGTTTCGTAGGGTCATAGTTTTGTGTAACTTACGTCAAGACGTCGAAAATTCTAGAGAGGATTAATTAAAGTGATAAAAGGATTCACCAGTTTCTATTCTTGACTTTGGTTCCCAATAAATCCTCATTGTTGTCGTTCTTTATACGTCATTCAAGAATTATTTCCCGAGTGGGAATCAAACGGTGAAAAATTAAAATAAATTCACCGGTATGTTGTGGCCTTGTTGTTTGACAAAGGAAAACGAGTTGACGCGTAGCCATTGGTTTTCGTCGCAGTATTCTTTGCTTTCACCGAGTTTGCCTGAGTTTCTTGGGCATTTCAATAAGCCAAGTCATTAACACTTGCTTATACCGAAGAAAATAGAAGCAATGGTCAATCGAGAGAAAGCGTGCTTTTGGGAATGAGTGCACCTTAAAAGAGTTTCAATGACGTCAGGTTCCTTGGAAGCAGAGGGATAGAAGTGTCTGTCACCTGTTAAAAAACCTCTTCCGCTCAACACAATTCTCTGCACTTAAACTTTGTTCGCTTAACTCTCTCCTTCAAAGGCACTATTTTAGAGGCTCCTAAAAAGTGGAAAAACTAGTTGTAATTCATGTTGATCTATGACCGCGCAAGGAAGAAGAATGGGTTTAATACTGCTTTTCATTGTCAGAGTTCTTTGAAGTAATTTGTGACGTCAACACGTTATCGAACACAATTCAGTTCCCCTTCATTGCTAGGTCGGTCATGAATCAAACTATGACCACTTTTCACGTCTTTCAAAGTGAAGAGAAAAGTAAATTTTTGATAAAAAGGTTCATAAAATAGCGCGATTTATTTCCAACGATTTCGGAGAATAAATTGACCGTGCAAAAGTTTGTTAAGGATAGGCACTTCAAGGATTCGTTAAGAACGTTAACCTTGAAAAGGGCATTCGATACCAAGAACAGATTTCTGAAGGACAGTATGCAAGCTCTCCATCTTTCTCTCCATAATCTACCGAACATAAAGGTCAAAAGCCCTAAACTGTACTTTCTATGGACTCAGCGGATACTTAATCGCATGATAAATATCATCATCAGTAGGCTAATCGACAATCATTTTGTAACTTTGTGAGAAACCCTCAGGTGCATTTCTCGAAATTTAAAAAGAACATAAACGTTGTCATGAAACTTTGTAGTTGTTTCGTTTTCTCTGGTCTTGCAAACATGTTAGAATATCAGTTTTGAAGAATCATGAGCAGATCTTAGAATGAAGAATTAGTCATGATGCTCAAAAAGAAAAGTATCGGATTGCTCCATTGCAGAGTCGAACCTTTGACCTTGCGATTACTAGTTCGGAGATATGGGAGACTAGTACTCTCGGGAGACTCTCGAGAGACTCGCAGATTGCCTTCGAATCGAAAGAAAACAATCTGCAAGTCTGTTGCCGAATTTCCTTTTCCCCCAAAGGTTTTCGATCTACCACTGGCCACAGAGTAACAAATCTAAATTTGGAATACAACATAAGCTGCACAGGAGAGACTTCTGATCTCGGTAAGTTTTTGTTGCTCGGATGTAAGAAAACGTGCCAAAGGAAACATACCAGGTGGCGAAAATTATTCGAGTTTATGATCCTTTACAATTGAAAAAATTCAAGGAATTTCAATTGTACATCCGACTCAAGCCATGGTGCTCAAAAGACCAAAGCGAAAAATGTGCTATAAATCATAAATAAATGGAATCACAACACGTGCAACCGTGCACACCAACAAATAAAGCGTGCCCGGGAAAAATGGCAAAGGGAAATTGTCGTTTGTACAGACGAGCAAATAACAATTGTCAATGACACTTGTCAAGGAAAACTGTCTTGCTTTCGTGTAAATTGGCCGCTGTAGGGTACTTTTTCCAAAAACGCTATACCGGTGTAACAGTTAATTAAGGAGACTGCTGACCGGTTGGCCCGCATCGGACTATACTGTGCGGGGCCTGTGCGGGAGGTCGAGGGATCAAAAAAAGCTTCGGCCGGACCAACAATCAGAGTTTACAAATAATTGACGAGAATGCTGCCTTTAATTTGTTGTGACATCTGAAAATGCTTAGACTCTCTAGTCTCTAGTGTATATGTTATCTTGTATTCGCTTTTTTAATACACACTCACATATTTACATGTTTATACTTACATTTTTATATAATATATTTGTAAAGACACGCCCTCCATGGAAACCAGCTTAATGTTGTTGGGGCTAGCGTGTCTTTTGGATTTAAATACAGTATACCATACTATACCATAGTCTTCTTGGTTAGGGAAGATAAACCGTAACCCTGTGAGACCAAAAAAATCCACTAGCAATCGTTATTCACAAAGAGGAGGGCATGGCGTTCCCGCTGTTGTGATCTCTTTGTTTGTTATTTCTTTGTTTGTTTGAGCAGGTTGAAGTTTTGGCAGCTATTCAGCTGATGTTGACCAGGCTATACCCACAACCCATACACTCACAAAGGACAGCTAGAACACTGGGAACTTCATCCCCTGTCTGTCTCCCCTTCTGTCCTCCCAGGTTGTCGTACACTAATTAATTTCATTGTTTTTATAGCGTACTGAATAATTGAGCGAGGTTGAGCAACTCTTCGCGAGTCTGCTAATTTAAGATTTATTACTTAATCTATATGCATAAGTCACTGAAGTGCTAAAACCAAGAAGAAAATAGAATACAATTAAAAGCAAGAGTGAAATAAATTCAAAACAGAGAGTCAGGTTTCTAAGGTCAGGTCAGAGAAAAGAGTTATTAAGATCTGATATGTACCTGGCATTTCAATTGAAGAGGAGGTACCCATACAAAATTCATTTTAGAAACATGAGGATGATCTATTTTAATAAAAAGTTATCAGCAAGTTGGACACATCTGCATTAAGTTTTTAAAAAGTAAACCGCTGTTTCTATCACGTGTATATCTTCACTTATCGATTTTGTTACTGCCCCTGTGACCATTAAGCTACCAACGTTTTGAGCCTTGATTTAAAAAAGATGACCTGTTTATTTTAACTGTAATTTACCTATTTAATGACCCGCCATTACTAACTTTAAGATCTTGATTAGAGCTGGATCGAGGAGAAAATCACGTCAAAGGCTCACAAAGTTTAAGAATGCAATGCGTGTGTACGCCGCAGAATTAATATGCAGCACGGGAGTTTGGGCTTTCAAACGTTTAAATCCGCGTTTTGCACATACAATAAGCTGCATTCACACGCTGAAATTTTAAGCTAGTGAGCCTTTGACGTCACTTTTCCCTGGATCCAACCCTCTGAGGTCCAATCGGTCAGTTTTGAACGTGATGCTCAATGGCGGCCGGACCGTGAAATGCAAAACTTACCCTCAAAGTAAACGGCCTTTGGATAAAAATTAAAGCTCAAAATTTTGCCAGTCAGGTGTTAAGCAAACATACTTTCAAAATCTGAAGAAAAAAGGGAAGTGAGTTTTTTGATCACAGGGGCACTGTCTATAAAAGAAGCTAATAACCTATTTTGCTATAGTATTGTTATAGTTCTCAATTCTGGGTAGTTCCAATACTTTGTTGGGGCTAACAGCTTTCTTCGGCAATAGATACACACCTACATTCAGTTCACCATAAGGGCTTTTCAGGGTCAGTGAAACTAAAGCTATGAATCAACAGAACGTTTCCAGAAAGTTCCAAAAGTTTTCGGGCCCTTTTCTGGTGCTAAATGTCCCATGTATCTTGAAAACGAAAACAGGGAGATTTTCAGTCTTCAAATTTCGCAAACATTTTTCATTTTGTTCTCTTGAAGACATTTTAAAAGTCCAGATTTTCACAACAAGCGGATGGCAGTTTCAAAAGAGGCTTTTCGGGTGCCAAAAAAGTTTTCCGGACTTTTTTTCGAGAAATGCGTCCCTGCTCTGAGTTTCCCTTCAGGTTCTCTTCACAAATCAGCGCTAAATAAGGGTCAATATTATATGGCAAGCAATTCTCAGGCTATATGGAGCACTCTGATTGGGTAGTTTTCAGTTGGGGTCTTACAGTACGGACCATCACTATGGAAACGGTCCGTTTCCGTATTTATTCTATCTCCCGAGAAATTCGAGATGAGCGAAACAAAGGAAATAAACGACCATAAGTCATAAGCGTTCTGATTCCTTCGAGCGTATGACTCCGATCTTTCATTTTCACTATGTCATAAGCGCTCTTACGACTCCGACTACGAGCATTGTGATTGGTTTATTCTTCCGCTTCTGCTTCCGACTCCGACAGTTTTCAATAGATCGTAAGCGACGGAGTCATAAGCGGAATCGGTATTCTGCTTCCGACTCCGACAGTTCGATTTTCACTAGATCGTATCGCTCTGCGGCTTCTGATTACGACTCGGACTCCAACGCTTGTGAAAACCAGCCTTTAGAGACTACTGATTTATATGTCTATTGTCTTATTTTGCACATTTTCATTTGATATAAATATATTTCACAATTGTAAATATTACTTTAATCTGTTAAATTTTTCTTATTCTGCTGTGTCCCCAATTAGTTGTAAAAACTAAATATATCGACACGTTATTAAAATATTTGAACTATTTTGGTTTCGCACACGCCTTTTCTGTGATGTGCTTCGAATGTGCATATTCATGGTTACGTCAGAAAATACTAAAATCTATGCACCGGATTGAAGATTGAAAATAGAGCGTTTCCACATGACGTCACGGCAGCCATGTTGGTGTTCCAAAAGAAAGAAACGGCGGCCATGTTGGTGTTCCAAACTAATCCTCTGGGAATTGAACTCTATTTTTATGCAAATAGTTTCTTTTGTTTAATTAAATTAGCATTTATTTTAGTCACGTGAGTGAAAACGGACCTTAAGATATACGACGGCGACTTCAAACGAAAACGTCCTCAAAATATCACTTTGTTTTATCATAATTCTTTCGCGGTTATTCTATCTCGTTCATTTCTTACAATTTGGGCGGAGAATCCTAAAAATAAATTGGTACGAGCAGTTACAAAGTGAAAAGAGAGCATGAAAGATTCTCTAATGCATGCTCACGTTGTCGTCAAAACCTCAAATTTGGTGATTTCACTTCGTCCTAATAACGCAGAGTACCGCAAGAATCCGTCGTAAAATCCGTGCTGCACGAGCAGCACGATTATTTATGCTCTTTTAACCAATGACATCATTGTTTGTGACTTTGAACAACTGGGTCACAGAAGCCAAAATCAGTTAAAATTAAGGTGAGAAAAGAAAAGCCGTCGCTGCGTTTTCGCAATATGCACATGAATTTCAAGCTAACCGTGCTTTGGGCCTTTTAATAGGTGTTTCCTGAAATCGTACTTTGCTTTCATCAAGCAAGAACGCTTTTGGCCCTATTTAAAACTAAAATAGTTTTTCGCATCCTCGAAACAACATTTGCTTATGCTTTGTCGTCCAAGTATTGACATGGTGTACTTCAGTTGAGGAAGTTTGGAGAGCACGAGATAAGCGTGAAAGCGTTCAAGGCGTGGTCGAGATAAACATGGGGCATATTCAAAAGCTCTCCAAAGTCAAACATTGCAGGTCCATCAAAGCTAGATAAGCAAAGGTGAAAGTATCAAGCACTCGACGTTTTACAATAAGGAGTTTAAGAAACGACGGCGGCTACGACTACGACAACGCCACAAAACAATAATATCCTTGGTTAAAAGAGCATAAATAATCGTGCTGCTCGTGCAGCACGGATTTTAGCAAGTTTGTTTGCGGTCCTCTGCATAACAACGACGTGAAATCACCAAATTTGAGGTTTTGACGAAAACGTAAGCATGCAACAGAGAATCTTTCATTCTCTGTTTTCAATCTGAAACCGCTCGTACTAATTTATTTTTAGGATACTTCGCCCATATTGTAGGACGTGAACGAGAGTGAATAATCCCGAAAGACTTATGATAGAGCCAAGTTATATTTTGAAGTGACGTTTTCGTCGACCGTCGTCGTCGTAGATCTTAAAGTCCCTAATATAGTAGCGAAACCGAGCAAAGTCCGATTCCCCATTGCCATCCACTGGATGATGATAACTGATGATAAGGGAGTTTAAGATACGCGGACAACAGCTACGGTAACGACACGAAACAGTACTTCCATTAGTTAAAAGAGGAAATTAAAATACCGTATTTTCTCGATTAATTAAACGCCGGCCTCGAAAAACGCCGGGTCAAAACTGCCGATTTTTAAATAAACGCCTGGGGCGTTTAATCGAGAAAACACGTTAATCGTGCTGCATGCATTTCGATACATTTCTCTCACATACTCGGCAAAACAACAACGCTGAAAAGACGAAATTTGGGGCTTTGACGACAACCTGAGCATACGATAGTGATTTGTTCATTCTCCATCTTCAATCAAAACCGTTCGCACAAATCCAATATAGGATACTTTACACATAACAAACACGATGGAATTATCGCGAAATGTTATATGAGGCGCAAAGGTTATATCTTGAAGAGACGTTTTCGTTGGTACAAGCGTGTCGTTTCTTAAACTCCCCATTAGCAACAAGTTTAGCACGATTCAACCCGTTGTGATTGCGTGGACTCGCTAGCTACCGATATTATATTGCTTCCAATGGCATAGCCAAACCCCCGTGTTGCGTGGATAAAGTTGAAAGTGGTTGTTCCTTATCAATTGAACATATTCATGAATTCCTTTCTTTGTATTTGTGCTCATCCGCTCGAGCACCAGAAAAAGGTCTCAGATGGGGTGAAAGATAAAACTGCATGACTGAGCCGGGCTGCAATTCCGGAGAGATGCGGGGGATCCAAAACATTAAAAACGTAAGTGCCCTAATCACCAGGGCCCGGTTGCTCAAAAGCCGATTAACACTAATCCCAGATTAAAAATTAACCAAAGAGTTTATTTCTCGTCTCTCGAATGCTGTTCAGCGCTGATATTCGACAACACTTTACATTAGAAGAAGTCGCCCCTGAAAAGCAAAAATAAGCAAAAGAAACTTTCACCCAACAGTTGAAAACGTGAAACAAAGGTTTACGCTAATCCTGGATTAAGTTAATCGGCTTTCGAACAACCGGGCCTGCAGGGTGTCGAGATAATGGTAGAACCTTTAAGAATTCGTTGGAAACAGTTCGACGAAATATGAGCAAACGGAGATGAAAGATATTTTTGG
Organism: Montipora capitata; assembly: GCA_949126865.1. Classification (NCBI taxonomy): domain Eukaryota; kingdom Metazoa; phylum Cnidaria; class Anthozoa; order Scleractinia; family Acroporidae; genus Montipora; species Montipora capitata. The sequence continues at coordinate 7,393,922 of OX421446.1, forward strand.
GCGCTGAATGTTTTTACACGAACTTTTAATTATATTATCGGATATGGGTTCCTCCAGTTCAATGTCACTGTCTGTGTTGTTATATTATTTCAAGGGCACTGATTTCAGGTTTGATTCCTTAATTATAACGAACATTTCACGAAGTTCGATAGCCTTGAAAATGTGAAGAAATTGCTGGGAAGTTACCTTTTTAATCAAATATTTTTGGACATCTTTGTATTGGCTTATGGGAGAAAAGGTAAAAAAAACTTCGAGGTTTGGATGTGGAACATTATCGCGGACAAAAATAGCAACCATACGGGGCTCCGAAAATCAAAAGATATGGTAAAGAAATATCGGGGGTTGTATCAATTTTGAAAATACATAATACTGCATATACTAAATGTAGAGTAGAAGTAGTTATTATGACAGACACTCATTATGATGGGATAGACAAATAGGGGGAACGCGCTAAAAACAAGAAGCTTGAATGTTTAATAGCGGAATGTAATAAACTATTTTATGTTGGTGTTGTTAAGCGTGTCTCTAGTTCTTGAGACGATGACTGTGACAAAACATTTGGTGACGAGGAAAACTGATTGCAACTACTGAAGAGAACACGAGTTTACAGCGGATAAAACTCAAAACGATGGCTGTCAGTTTGTTTGAGCGGATTGCCAGGATTGTCTGCTTTCGACGCTGTTGGCGAACCAGCAACACTCGCGTAACGATGGATTACTTGGAAAGCTGAATTCGAACCGTATGTTACTGCTTCTGGGAAACCATCAAGGAAACCATTTGGGAGTATGCAAGTAAAATTACAAATAAATTACAAAACATAGATGCTTCGTGCCACCTATTAGAACAAAAAGATCATACTAAATAGCTGGGTGTTATGATCGATAACTCTTTAAGTTGGAAATATCATATCTCCGAGTATATTTGCTTACGTATCTCGCGCAATACTGGCATGGTTTCAAAATTAAGGCATTACCGGGGGGCATTTCCTTTCTATTTATCAACTCAAACAAACGTTTATAACCTTGCATACCCCTATTTATCATATGCTTTATCAAAAACTGACGTACGGATATCAGATTTCCATCATTTTCATTAGCTCGCCGGACACAGGCAATTAGTTCAAATACCTGCTGTACCTAATATGGTCAAGGAACGCGTCAGCAATAAAGCGATCTGAACACTTTTTTTTGCAGCTCTGAGAAAAAATGTCCGACAAAAGCCGCTTTGGACCGGAATTGACCGGTGAATCAACATGGAAGAGTTGTTAATCCTGGAGTTTTTAATAAAACAACTATTCTACTCGGGCTTGCTGGATATGATGATAACCAACTCGGCGCGTTATCTATCACTTCATATCCAGGGCGCCCTCGCGCAGTGCTTATAAAACGCACCTGGCCTAAAAAAATTGCAAGCTAGACAAAATACGGTCCTACGGTTGATGATTTTTGCAACTACATCTGGAACCTTCACAGAAAGCGCTCTCCCTAAATATGCTAGACATTGTAACAGTAAATCTTTACCGTTTTCACACTCTAAAATCTACCCATTTGTGGCATAAAAGGCTTCTGCCATAAGTGTTTGATAATCTTTTTTAATATGCCAGCAGCCGGCATACATACTATACAAGATATGCATCTAAGCAAAACCCCTTCAAGCCACGTCCTCGAACCAACATGGGCAAACAAATGTTCTCGTTTCAGACAATAGATCTCTGGCGCGATATTCCTCATCACGTGAAAGACCTCAATATATTTTCCTTTTCCAAAGAAATCAAACGCTATTTGCTGTCAGAACAATATTCAAAAGTAACCTGAATAGAAATCTTATAATTAACTAACTCAATTATGCAATAGTTCTTCTCCCCTCTTCTCTTCTCTTTTTTTTAAAATTAAAATGAACTTAAGAGAGTATTTAATTATCTCGCAATTCCTTTAGCCCTAAGCTCCGAATAGATAATTACTATTCCGTGTTATCCTATTGTAAATTTTTAAACGTATACACCATTTTTTCTTGTAATAGTTGTAAGTGTGAGTCAATAAATATTGTTATTGGGATTACCGACACTACCCAAAAGAGAGCTCTTTTTAATTACTTCACCTTGCTGGACCCAGAGTCCGAGATATTTTTCGTAATCCTAAGTAGTTAACACTGTACGACTGCTCAAGATACTGATCTGCTAGTTTAAGAGGGGTGTATAAATTATAATTAAGTTTTGCCGTGGTTGGAATACTACATATTTTGTCTTACTTAAATTTAAATTTAGCTTATTTGAGCATAGCCAGTCATAAATAGAGGGTAATTCAGAGTTTATTAGGTGTAGCAATGCATCAAGATCCCTACCAGTCGCAGTTAAGAAGGTATTATCGGCAAATGGCCTTAAAGAGAAATAATTAGCATCGACCGTCCTGAGAAATGGCAACGACCGTTTACGAAAGGGAAATTTGCGTCGGCGATGCGACAAAGCGGATCACTGTGCGAAAGAATATTATCGTTCACGTGACCATAAGTGTGGAAAATGCGGGAAGGTCGGCCACTTTCAAGTGTGTTGCGAGGCCAAACAGATTAAGGAACGTACACCAAACCGCGAATCAAGCCAGTTTCGCGGAAATAGCTGTCAAAAATCCAAAGATGGAAGGAAGGGAAGAAATCCATGGAGCCAGCATAATGTACGTCAGGTGACTGAGGAAACGATGGATATGAGAACCATGGAAACAAGGATGATTTTATGTGTTCAGCGCAAGGAACGGAGATGCACAAAACACCGTAGAGATGCTGATTGAACATAAGCCAGTGAACGTCATTATAGATTCAGGAGCTAATTGTAATTTAATGTCGGAAGGAATCTTTGAATTTGTAACGGGGGGGGGGGGGGGGAAATTTGTAACGGGGGTAATGCTAGCCCATTGGAGTGTGATAAGAAATTTTATGCTTATGCATCTGAAAATCCACTCCAACAAGCCACTGCAACTCAGAGGAAAGTGTAGTTTTACTGTACAAGTACGGCAAACCCGAAAGTGCTTTAATGTTTTATATCACGTGCGATAAAGCAGCAACATTACTAGCCCGTGATACTTCTGAATTGCTGGGTGTGCTAAGAGTTGGTGTGCCCGTAAATGAATGTGAATTCAAATATAATTCCTTGGGAGACCCAGTAAAGCAAGCAGACAGAAAACCTGCATTCAGGGCGAAATTCCCAAAAGTGTTTGAGGGTTTAGAGAAGCTCAAAGGCTAGCAGCTAAAACTTCCACATTGATATTAATGTTCGGCCCGTAGCCCAGCCACTGTGCCGAATTCCTTTTAGTAGGAGAGCCAAAGTAAATGAAAAGCTGGAGGAATTTTGCTCAAAATTGACGTGATTGAGAAAGTAGAGGAACCAACCAGCTGGGTGAACCCCTTAGCGATGGTAGAGAAACCCAGTGGAGATATAAGGATCTGTCTGGACATGAGACAAGCAAATGAAGCTATTGTGAGGGAAACACACCCTGTTCCCACAGTTCCCATAAGTGCTCCTATAAGTGTCCTATCCTAAAGTACTCTCGAAGCTGGATCTAAACATGATGTCTTTCCATCAGACCGAACTGCATCCAGAATCAAGGGACATTACCACTTTCGTCGCAGCCAATGGCTACAAACGACTTCTTTTGGGCAAAAACATGGCGACAGAAAAGTTCCAGCAAATCATGTGGCAGGTAATTAAACAACCTGCACGATGAGCTGCGAGTAGTTGGCGCAGATGACAAGGAACATGATGAAAACTTGGAAAGAGATAAATTATGAGCAAGTTGCAGGAGAATGGAATCACCCTCAACTATGAAAAGTGTGAGATCGGTGTTCCAAGTATAACTTAATTACTGAGGTGAGCAGCGTTCTCACAATGTTTTGCCAAACTGGACTCAGAAACTCGCATGTAAGCAACATTGTGAGGGGAAAGTGAACCTTGAAAGTTTTAGGTCTGTATATTCGTGTACTGTTCCACGGACTTTTGTGACAGACTCTAATTCTTTATTTACAATCTCTGCCCGTTGCTTGCTTTTATCAGTGCATCCCACGTGAACGCCTAATTGGTGTCTTGTTGGCTAAATAAAGGCAGCTGAGGCCGCAATCCGAAGATGCCTCTGCATTATATCCAAGAATGCTGCTAGCCGAAGTAATGATCTATTATAATTATTGATCGTCATCCAAACCCATTGTTTTCTGCCTTTAATTATATCACCGAATGTTCAATGGATGTTTTTATTCAAGGCAACGGTTAGATAAGCCATTGTTTTCATGAGTGTAACATGACATGTACGTGTAAAAGATGCAACCAGAAACGGGTAATCGACTGCTTGTTTGTCAAGGTAGATGTCAGTTTGCATAGTGCTCGACAAACACAGTTATTTGTGAAAGTTAACTCGTTGTCGTTTGGAGTGATGGCGCTGGCGGAAAGCTGCTGGGAAAAGCAGTTCAGAGGAATATTGTTTCTCACGCAGTCAATTTTACTGGTAAGTCGGAGATTACATGATGACAAGTACTTACTTTGAAGTCGTTGCAATTCCATTTGTTTGCTTAGTTATATGTAATCCGACCTTCTTACTGTTGTTCAGGAATGGGTGTGTCGACGAGTGAAGGGGATGGAAAATGCTCAGAGGATTATGTTGCGATTAGTGAAGGTATACCTTATTTAAACTTTATTCCTTGAATTGTTAGACGCGGATGCGCACGCAAATGTTGTTGCAATTGGGTTTGGTTAATTCTTTTTGAAGTGAAACAGATAGTCACGTATTTGTCTAAATATCTGCAGGCCTAGCTGTTTCTGTAACCAAGAGTAATGATTGTTCAGGCTAGGAAGCGGGGTAGACTTTCATATACCGGACCAAAATGGTGGAAGACAAAAGAACCATTGTTATTCTGATTAGGCCTTGTTGATTAGGTATTGTTATGTTAGCTTTGTTCTTTTGTTTTATGGACGTTAATTATTCAGGGTCCGGTATATGAAAGATAAGCCAAGGAAGCGGACGATTTCTATGTCCAGAAACGCACGCAACAACAAAAATGGCGAAAAAGAGAAAATGTTGGCGAATTGGGCAAATATGGTGAAAATGACAATTGTGCGGCCACAATTGCCAACAAGGCAAAGCACAAAGCAATGAATGGGGCCTATACTGAGAAGTTGGCGAATTTGACCAGTATGGCGAAAATGACAATTTTGCCACAATCCCCAATGAGGCAAAGCACAAAGGAATGAGGGGGCCCATACAAGTTGGCGAATGTGGCGAATTTGCCCAGTATGGCGAAAATGACAATTCTAGTTCTGCCACAATCGCCAATGAGGGGGCCCATACAAGTTGGCGAATGTGGCGAATTTGGCAAATATGGCGTAAATGATAATTTTGCCACATTCACCAACAAGCCAAAGCACAAAATAATGAAGGGGGCTCATAGAAGTTGGCGAATGTGGCGAATTCGCCCAGTATGATGAAAATGATAATTTTGACACATTCGCCAATGAAGTAAAGCACAAAGCAATGAGGGGGCCCATACAAGTTGGCGAATGTGGCAAATATGGCAAAAATGATAATTTGGCCACATTCACCTACAAGCAATGAAGGGCGCCCATACAAGTTAGCGAATGTGGCAAATATGGCAAAAATGATAATTTGGCCACATTCACCTACAAGGCAAAGCTCAAAGCAATGAAGGGCGCCCATACAAGTTGGCGAATGTGGCAAATATGGCAAAAATGATAATTTGGCCACATTCACCTACTAGGCAAAGCTCAAAGCAATCAAGGGCGCCCATACAAGTTAGCGAATGTGGCGAACAAAAATGAATGAAAGAAGAATTCGATCTCCAGTGCTGTTCAGACGTTTCACCTCAAATAAGAAACGTTCTTTTCTGGCGTTTTAATGATTTGCGAAAATTTACCAACCAGCATGGATAACAAGGGAAAGAGGAACGAATTTGGCGAAATAGGGAAATATGGCGACGGGAAGTGGCTCTAAATAACAAAGTTATGGCAAGTTTGTCATTTAGTGACTAAGGTGGAACAATTTACTGAAAGAATGACTTCACCAACGGGTACTAAGAGTTTCAAAGCAATTATGTGGAGTTTACCAATGTCAGCTTGCAAGGAATTAGATTCAATAAGCCACACACAAAATACGTCCTTGTCCTATCATCCATTACTTGAAAGTAAGCATGATTGTGTAAAGATGCATGTCGTGCTTGTGAATTTTATAGTAGCATTTCACGAAATCATGCCATCAACGTTCTAAGGCCTCGGGCACCCGAGACAACCCTCCCCCCGAGTTACCCTGGACGAGATATTTTTCCACTCATTTGTTTACAACATGCTATCAACCGTTTACATGAGTGTAACTGTAGTGTAACGGCTAACTGAGCCCCAAGTCTCATCGTTCGTGGTCTTGGTTACGTAGTTACTCGTCACCTGTACAAATTCTTCTGCACCGTTGGCATCTTTCTTCTCTTGTAATTTATTCACGCAATTTTTGATTTTCACTCCACTTTTCTTTTAAAAAATTATATCTGTATGAAAAGTGGAGAAGCGGAAGCCTCCTCTCTGTTAGGTGAGAGGGAAAACAAAGCTCAAAAGCCTTTTCAAATCCTTATGTCATTTAACAGCCATACCGAAAAATAACTGGGTGAAACACGAAAATAAACGAGATAAACTAAGAATAAAGCCAGGATTCGAGCCAGGATCCGAGCTACGATCCGAGCCAGGATTCGAGACCTAACCGAGACCTACCCTAACCCTAACTAGACTAGAACCAACCTAAATAGACCTAACGTAACCGACTCGAGACCTAACCTAACCGAGAAATTCGAGAATAAATAGCCGAGAAAGCTCATCTTAGCTCGAATCCTGGCTGGAATCCTGGCGCGGATCCTAGCTCGAATCCTGGCTCGAAGTTTAGGTATCCTTAATTGAAAATAAACAGGTCTGAAGGAAGCGTCCTTGAATTTCGACAAATGAGCCCCAAAATCAGCAAGAATGTGTGACGCTGATGAATAATAAAGCAGTTTTACTTGTGCAGGCTTAACTTCAGTGAAATTTGGTCTTGGAAACTTGCTGAGAAAAGGAAGTTGAACTTGAACTTGATGTCAGCCTCGGAGCCTATGTTTCTCGATTCCCATTTAAGTTCTTTTTAGGGCTGTGCGATATTCCTAACTCCAGGGGCACCCAACGTCAATTTTCGGAAAATATCTGTTCGGAGGACAATTTGAGATCTAGAATTTGCACAACATTTGTTGTAAAAGTTCTTGCTTGCCTGCCTGTCCTTGGAATTTCGAACATCTAAAAGATGGTATAACTGTCCATTTAAAACCAATTTTTACACTTAAAAGCTCACCTAGAATTTCCGGGAGCCCTTTTTCTGGCTGAAATTTTCGAAAAGGTAAGTTTTGATCCCTATAATTTCCGGATCACTAGACTTTCAGCCAGGAAAGATGAAAAACTTTTAGGGGATAAAAATATGCCTACTGATATCTACCGTTTAATTACGAAAGTACGTTTAACAATGCTATTTCTAAGTGGTTTTGAACTATATTCTGGTGGGATACCCCTGAAACTCGAGTTATTTAGCAAAGGGTACCCCTCAGAATTATAGTCTTTACTATGGAGACTCCTCGTTGGTGTCTCAACATGGCGGCCGGATGGAGTTTTGACTTAGCAGTGACTTAGGGCGCGTTCGATTGACCGAAGTTAGGGTTAGGGTTGGGAATCCTTCGTTTTTGTGGGAATTGACATTAATATTGTCAAAAATCTGCTAAAATGCTATTTTAAACATAGCTTTATTATTCTTGTTGCTGCAAAACGCCATACATAGTATTTTAAATCATCACTCCACGTATTCTTATTCCGGAATAGGGTCAATCGAGAGCACCCTTAAGCTCTCTCAAAACATTATTTCTCTCTGCTAAACTTGAGACATTCGCACAGATACTTGGTCCTTCAGAGCTCGAAAACACAAGGCGAATCGATATTGTCGTGTACGTGACATGTTTCTCAGAAGCAATCCTGATGTTACACATTGAAAAAATTGAAATTAAAACTGCTCTATTTTCAAAACTAAGGATGCTACCGAGGTGAAAACAGGCCAGCAGACATATATTTAAAACTTCTTTTACCCCGGAAGGTAGAAACTAATTTTCTTTAATTTTAGTTTTTTCTGACGTCATGTGAAAAACCAAGAATTCGTACGCATGAATAATTATCCCGCTCGTCATTTGCATGAAGGAAAATAACAATTAAAACGGCAAATGTAGAGTGTATTTTAAGGATGCAAGCATGTATTCACACGTTCGTCGAAAGGTATTTAAGTTGTTGTATGGAAATGTAAGCTGAACCATTCATAAAACACAAGCTAGGGAGCTTTGAGGGGGAGCACAACAAAAATCGACAACAGAGAAGGCTGTCTTCGACTGTTCAGGGTGAGTTAGGACAATGTGCGAGCCAGCGAGCCATGCGAGTCACACAGTTATTAAGCTAGCCGTTTTAAACTTAACTGTTTATCAGCGCTATTTGGAAAGGGTGCTTAGACTTAAATGCGAAATTCGCATGGCTCGCAGATTGTCCAGCCCCGTTCAGGGTAAATAAAGTGGCTGGACCATAGGTTAGCACGAAGAAAACATGCCACTGTCTGTCGAAACTAGTTCCTCTGTGGACTACTGAAGAAATCATCTGTAAAAGTCATCGAAATGTGAGCTAAGGAGACCTTGCTAGCCCTTAAAAAAAGTAAGAGCGATACACAATATGATGTTTATCTACGGCACTCGTAGATAAATGTAGAGGTACACAGGCATTGAATTCTTCCGCTCGCCATTTGCAATTAAGGTAAATTTCAATTTCGCCAATCGTCGGCCAAGTAACGTAAAAGTGACTTAATTATTAGAGGGTGATGTGAAGTGCTAGTTTTCTACCCATATGAGCATTAGCCCCACTAATGGAAATGGGCCCACACAAGGACAGGTAAGAACTCTGACCTGGGTGGGAATTGTACCCATCGTGGGGATTTAAGATGTCAATGTCACGGCAATGAATATGTACAAGTACAAGGAAGGCATGACAAAATTGGCAACATATCGCAAAATGTGCCAATATTGTCAATTTCGCCAAAATCGTCAAAATTTTACCTAAGTGGTGTTACTAGCAATGGATGAAGTAATTTGACGAAATTGGCAAAGTATCCCCAAATTTGCCGATTTTATGAATTCCGCAAAAATCGTCAATGCTCACCCAAGTGGTGTCATTACCAATGGAACCTCGTCGAACTAATTTGACGAAATTGGCAAAATTCGCCGGTTGCCGATTTTGTCAATAACGCCAAAATCGCCAATGCTCACCGAAGTGGTGTCATTACCAATGGATGAACTAATTTGACGAAATTGGCAAAGTATCCCCAAATTTGCCGATTTTGTCAATAACGCCAAAATCGCCAATGCTCACCCAAGTGGTGTCATTACCAATGGTGAACTAATTTGACGAAATTGGCAAAATATCGCCAAAATTGCCGACTTTGTCAATTCCGCCAAAATCACCAAATTTTTAGCATCAGAGTGTCGTAAATAGCAAAGGATGAACTGCTGTGACAATATTGGCGAAATATCCCCAAATTCGCTAATTTTGCCAAGATTGTTAATCGTGGAGCTCTTTTGCCAAATCTGCCACTTTTGTCATCGCGTGCATTTCTGGACATAAGTGACGATTTCGTGCGCCAATCTCATCTGACGAATGTCAGAGGTATGAAGTCAGCTGACTTTCCGATGGTAGTCGAAGGAAGTGGAATTGGGCGTTAAATATCTTAAGTTTGAAGAATGGCGGGAGAAGAGAAATGAAGCTGTGAAGGTTGAGTACAGTAGCGAGCCTGTGCTGATTTTTTCTTGGCTCGATTTGTGGCTCTAGTGAGGAAGCAAGACGGGCAAGAGTACCCTGGCAAGACCATTTATGAAATGATATGTAGTATACAATGTTATCTTCGTTTCCAACCTAAGGCACCGCTATTCCTAATCGATAGGAAGGGTTATGAATTTCGTAATTTGAATTCGGCCTTAAATTGTGTCTTAAAAGAGAGAGCGGGTTAAGAAATTGGTAGTGTTACTAGTCAAGTAGAAGTCATAAATCATAACAACTCACGCTCAAAATACTTATATTGTGGTGTTTAAAACAAAGATGGCAAGATTTAGTTTGGAAAGTCCACGACCGTGCACAATCTTTTGTTTTGCGCTCATACACTATGCATGAATTACGTAACCAACACGCTCCTATTGGTCAGTTCCTCAGTATGGAGTAAACAACTATTGTGTTTTGTGCACGGTCAAGGCCATAAAAGAGAACAAAAACATACAACAAAGAAATTTGTTGGGTTTCATAACCATTCCCCTCTATTAACTATGCGCAGTCAGTGAAAAATATGGGGAAAAGTGCTTCATCAGTGGATATATGCATCTAAAGCACGCCGCATTACTAAAACTAAAACACGCATCATTATTTTTAATAATGCAGCCACCGTACTTTTATAATTCCGTGTGCCGATTTAGCACCTTATATTTTCCACCAAAAAAAGACCGCACCCATTTTTCTCACACAATTAGTTTGCATTATTTTTCCCTGGGCATTCGGTGATATAATGCAGACAGAAAACAATCCGGGTTTGGATGGCGATCAGTAATTATCATTACAAAAGCATTAATAATTCATGAAGGAGTAAGCCAATCCAAAAATGCAATTTGAGTCACATGAATGTCCCTGTAAACCCAATACAAACTGTCTGAAAGCTCGGGGAGAGCTTGAAAAGGTAGCAGGGAAAAACTGGGGTTTATGAAGGAACTTCTCACAGAACACTAATAGATTAATTAACATTCTGTATGAACTTCATACAGCATACTAACAGATTAATAAACATTCCGTATCGGCTGATACAAAATACCACTGAAAACCCCCGTCTCAAAGCAAAACAAGGACGCAAAAACGACAGACACGCAACTATTTTATTACCTGAACGTTTTCCAATTTCTCCCTCGAACTTCGTCATCCAGAAATTTAAAAAGAGGGGACATTTGAGCGATGTCAATAGTTAAATCTTGAACTTCGTCCACCTTCACGTAGTCAAAGCCCAGCGACTCATTTGCCGCTACTTTCTTTGAGCGAGCACTTTGCCACTCCTTGAACATCTTTACGCTCCGGACCACTTTGTACTATTTCTTGTATTTTGGGGACTAGTCCCTTCCAACCAAGCTGCTTCTTCGCTTGCATTTTTCGGCCTTCGAAAACGAGATCCTTTCACGTTCACAGTCACGAGAGAATGAGTTTGGCATTCCCTGATCATTTCACCCATGCGAATTCCCTTCGGAGGGCAAATGAAAGCGGGCTATTCATTTCATAAGCACAATGCAATATTCGCGCCCATATTGCATCGGATATAAAATGTCTCGCCTTCGGCTCGACATTGTATATCCGATAGAATACGGTCGCTCATATTGTAATTTTGTACATATAAATTCAGAATAAAAGTGTATTGGCCACTTTGAGGTTGCGTGGGAGCCAGGGTCGAGAATCTTATTGAATTGCATTGTAGGACTGTTTGCGGACGAGCCACTGTTTATGCGCTCGTTTACTCTGCAGAGCAAAGAGACTTTCGTATATCCCTGTACGATAACAATTAACTTCGGGTTAAATCTTTATAACTTAACGTTGTTGCTAAGTAAACGTCGTATGTACCACGATCTCACAGCTCTCACTGACTTTTTGATCAAATCTTTTTGCACCTTGGCAAGCAAGCCATCGTTTGAAAATTGCCATTCTACAATATTCTGGTGGTTTACGAAGCTCAGCTCCTGGTATATCGCTTTCTTGCCACTCGCGTTCTCCCGCACAACCTCATCGTGGCCAATATCTACAGAAGTCACTAGAGGTTTTCTCGTGTCCTGATTGGTGAACTCCACTACTGGTGTAAGTCGTATTTGCTTATAAATAATCGCGATACATTGAAACCTATTTTGTTGTCTCAAGTAAAGATTGATCGATCTTTGCGACCATTTTTCTACGATAAATAACAAAGGAATGCATTTGCCAAATTTCCGAGACAAGCACCTGATTAAACGTGTTAGCCTGCGACTGATATCAACTGAGATAAGGGAGTGCTTAGTGCCGCTAGACGTAATAACAAGTGAATTCCCGTGAATGTAAAAAAGGAAATGCTCATTGGTGGTAGTACTGGTTGGTACCTTTCCAATCCACTACTAACGTTAAGTTCCAGTAAACCATGGGCCGTGCCAGTGCCCTGGGCATTGCCAAGAGCCGGTGTAGCGGTCCAATTGAGATTACCATTTTTGTCCTTCGCCACCACTAGGTGGAACTCATGCCACAGTTTCAGCCAATCAGCCACTTCTGATTGGCTCGTTTGGTTACTCTCTTTCGTTATGATTGGTCGAAGACACTACGCTTTATGTTCACTTCACGAAACTCAATTGTAACACCCATTTATGAACTAAAGTGTTGACTAAACATTGTTCCATCATTCAGTCCACCAGTCCGTTCTGCTGGCTTACTTCCTCCACACTTCGTAGAAAGTCCAGCTAAAATGGGATTTCAAGAGAGAAGTTAATTTCAGTTTCAATTGTCCAGCTAAGTGCGAGAATCACTTCTCTCACTCGTCTATAATCCGCACTTCAAATATACATTAATTTCATTCAAAATATTTTTGAATAATAGCAGAGTATTTTGAAAGGAAATCAAGACGAAGAATCATCTATAGCACCATTTCTACGAAAAAATGTATACTATTCAAATTAATATATTACCGTGACTAACTTATAAAAATACTCCGATATAAAGCAGATACAAGATAAGAATCCAAAGGGAACAACTGAATTAGGGGGTCTTTATTCTTCTTCTAGCATGCTATAGGTCTAATAGAATCAGGTAAATAATTCTAAAATGTTGGTGCAATGACCAACAAAGCACGATTTCCACAAGTTTCAGAATGGTACTTTGGGACAACTAGCAATGCTACATATTTGTCGTTGAGAAACTAAGTCCCTTACCGCGCACACTCCGTGTAAAAATGTAAATGTCATTCGTCTACCCACGAAACACCTTAAGAGCGCTGAGGAGCTCTTTCATGTGTCCTTGCATGCATTTCGGATCGAATTGGAATTTGGCAGTGCTGGTTTCTCTGGACAGGAAAAAATCGAAGTACCCGGAAAAACCTCTCTCGGAGCATGGAGAGAACCAACATTAAACTAACCCACATATGACGCCAGGGGCCCGTTTCTTAAAAGTCCCGAAACTTTACGAGCCATTTTCGGGTGTCACAATTCCCTTCCCTTTGTATCTCAAGAACGGAGTGCATTTAAGTCATCAAAGTTCACAGAAATTTTTCTTTTAGTTGGCTTGAGTACATGTTAAAAGATCGGCTTTCGAAACAAGCAGTTGGCAGTTTCACAAATGGCTTTTCGGGCCCGAAAAGTTTTCGGGACTTTCGAGAAACGGGCCCCAGGACCGGGAATCGAACGCGGGCCACATTGGTGGGAAGCGAGTGCTCTAACCACTGCTAATAATTAATTGAATTACCAAAGCCATGCAAATTCTCGTCCCAGAGACCGCTTTTCTTTCGGTCAGCAAGAAGAACACGGACTCTGGCCACAGCCAAAGCAGGAAGTTTCCGAATCACGGACTCCCGGCTGTTCTGCGCATTCTCAGAAATTTGAAACAAACCGTTACAACATTATACCATTATCGCGACTGCGCACATTTTTGGCTGTGGTTAGAGTCCGTGTTCTTGGCGTTGATGCAAAGCAAAGCAGACTCTAGATACGAGAACGAGCCCCCCACATACACACACACACACGTGCGTGTCTGTTCTTCTCGAGACAGAGGTGAGAGATGGTTTCATGTACAGGATGTTCAACCCTTGTTGGGGCGTTTAGCATCTCATAGTTGGGACTTTAAGATCTACAACGCGGTCGTCAACGAGAACGCCACGATACAACAATATCATTGGTAAAAAGAGGAAAAATAATCGTGCTGCACGCGCGGCACGCATTTTAGTTCATATTCGTGAGGCACTCTGCACAACAACGACGTGAAATCACCAAATTTAGGGAGCTTAAGATTTTACGACGGCGACGGCAACAACAACGCCACAAAACAATGATATCATTGGTTAAAAGAGGAAAAATAATCGTGCTGCACGTGCGGCACGCATTTTAGTTCAAATTCGTGCGATGCTCTGCACAACAACGACGTGAAATCACCAAATTTGAGGTTTCGACGACAACGCGAGCGCACAAATGTGAATCTGTAATTATCTATTTTTACTCTGCCCGCTCGAACCAATTTATTTTTGGGATACTTCGCCCACATTGTACGACTCGAACAAGATGGCCTAACTGCGAGAAACTTACCATAGTGCAAAGTTATATTTCAGGTGACGTTTTCGTTGACGTCGCCGTCGTAGATCGTAAAGTCCTACGCGGACGGCAACCAGAAGTGGGTCAAAACTCCCTGGGGAAACAACGATTTGAACTTTCGACTTGCACGTGATCAGTTCGTGCACCTTTGAAACAGCGGCAAATTCCGTGTCAAAATCCGTGTATTGCTCTATTTTGAGTTGGTAGGTATAGCTAAACACTTAATGACTGGCAACACGGAAAAAATTGAATTTTGTTTCCCCGAGACCCTCAATGTTCCTGAGGCGAAGCCGAAGGGAACATTGAGGGTCTCGGGGAAAAGAAATTTAATGATTCTCTTGGGGCCAGTCAGTGCGTAATATTAACAAATTAGATATTCTACAGCATTTATTAGCAACCAACTTGTAAATGGAGACCAAGGTTACGTCAAAATTCACCTTTCTTCGAATGACGGGACATAAACGAATTCTTGTCGAAACTCTACAGGAAAACACAAGTTCATCAGCTGTTTTTCATACTGTTCTATATCTGTCTTGCAATTTGCACCATTAGTACCCTGAAATAAAAGACGACATGTTGTTATATGGCGTTGTTATATGGCAAGCAATTCTCAGGCTATATGGAGCACTCTGATTGGCTGGTTTTTGGTCGGGATTTTACAGTATGGTCCATTAACATGGAAACGGCCCGTTTCTGAACTTTTTCTCTCTCCCGGGAAATTCAATTTGAGAGTAACACAAAAAGTTTTAAAAAAGCGGAATTTAATTTTTTCATTAGCGGAATTTAATTTACATGTAAAAGGCTACCGTTCAAAGTTCGCTGATGGAGGACGAAGATTACGAACATTCACCAAGCGAAGTGTTCGATCGCTCAAAGAAAAGATGCCATATAATAAACGACTTACTAATCTCACTTGCTCGGGACTGTACTGGCGAATATATATTGACCCTCGGTCGTTTTTGTACGGACCGAGCACGCGACCTCGGGCCAATATTCCCTCGTACGGACCTCGCGCTCGGTTAGTAAGACAATCCACTCTTACGCCATTTTACCATATTTGGTCAAGAGAACGAGCAAAATATGAGACGGTAATACACTGTAGTGTCCCGGTTTGACCGGTTTAGAACAGAGCAAATACGGATGGAACGGGAGTTTTTCAATAAAAGAAATTGTTTTGAACACGATACAAAGCCTGAGAATTAAGCTTGTCATCGCTTGTCACTCGTTCCGTTTATACAATCAAATAAAGGGCATTTGTCACCCTGAAGGACAGGTAGTGAATTTTTTCAGAAACACTCTTACCAACTTATTTTGCTTCAATTTTATTGAATAAAATTGAAGCAAAATAACTTTTTTGTAGTAGAATAATCTCTTATTCGATGGTTTAACACATAATACTCGCGGCCTTTTCTACTCATTGCTCGTATATATTTTTCCTCGCCCCTGCGGGTCTCGAAAAAATACTACCCGACTCGCAAAACATCCGCGCGTATTATAATGTTAAACCATAGAATAAGATATATTTAATTTCGTGTGAGCAAGGTACAGTTGGTGAGCGTGTACAATTTTTGTTCACGATTGCAAATGAACGAGTAAGCGTAGGGAACGAGTAAGTCTGCGATGAATAAAAATCGCACGAACGAACCAACCATGAAGTTATTTGTTTATTTTGAAAGAACTGAGATTTCTTTCAAACAATCATGACATAAGATAAGACGATGAAGTGAAAAGTCAGACAAGTATTCGTTCAACTCCGTTGCTGGGATGTCTTCAACTTTTCTAATTTCATTCTTAGTTTCTAAAAGCGCTTGCAAACCTTGTACATCTCGTTGTGGCTTTTGCAAGGTGGCTTTGTTCTCTTGTTCAGCAATGAAATTGTCAACCAAACCGGTGTCCACAAACCCGGTTTGTCGGAAGGCTTCCGACATCTTCAAAATAAAAGGACAACGCGCAAGTTTTCGCGCCAAGGATATCGATTACGTAGTTTCTCGAACGATGGCTTTTCACTACTGAAAATCACCACTTATCCAATCAGACGCCGCGAACGATAGTTTTTCATCGTTCGCGTCGCTGATTGGCTGTGACTAAAAACAAAACGATTTTTTTCGTCACTGTCATTTCCGTGAATAAATCTCAGTACTTCTGTGATAAATTTATTTAGATGCCTATGCTCATTTTAAAATACAAAATGCGAATAACACTGGAGACAAAGAGCTTTAACGTACCTGCGCATAAAATTTACCTCCAGGTTTTAACACTTTTAATGTAAGATTAAGTATTTCACGTACAAAATCCCACGGAGAATCTGAAAGAATTCAAAACAAAGTTGACTAAAATCTCTTCCAACATCGGCCTTCTACCTGGGCAAAACCAACCGCCAAATTCTACCTTCTTGATTCGTTACGAAACGTTTCCAGGAAAAACCTATGACTGATTTCTTAAGTGCAAAAATGAATTTCATTACTGAAGGAAGATGTAGGAACAGCGCATGTACAAAGACTGTTGAAATATAAGTGCTAAACGGCCAACGTTTGCAAAACGTAACTCTTTATTGTACACGAACATTGGATTGTTACACTTTGGGAAATTTTACATGGAGACGATGACGTAAAGAGGGACCTTGTGGATGGTCGGCGTTATTTACCATGAGTAGTTTAAATACTAGATAAAAAACTAAGGAGGTTAAGATGACAGTAGTCTTCGCTATTTACCGTGCGAAGCAACAGCTATTGGTATGTCCGTCAGATCATTTATCACATAATCAAACGCCTTTCCTTGCTCAATGAAGTCCTTTAATGCCTTTAAACAGTCATCGATTCTAATCTGCAAAAAAGAAAGTTAATTTCAAAAAGCTGTACCATGTTTTATTTCAAGTACGTTTGAGGGGAGGGGAGGGGAGGGGAGGGGAGGGGGACTTATTCAGTTAAATTTAGCGAAACGCATCATTACCGTTATCACAAAGAATAGAAAGAGACTAGAGTTACGGTTCCCAATTCGTCTTTTGGACTGTCTAATATGGAGATTTGAGTGGTATTATTGGTATCACACGCATTGTAAGAGTTATTGGCAACATTTGTATTTACTGGCCGGAACCAAATCCGAACTTCCAGCACGTGAATAAACAATACCGGATGAGGCTACTGTCGTAATTAATTAATACACTGTATCATTTATTTATTTGGTTGTTAAGAATAAGGCGGAGAGTGGGGGAGAGAAGGCTCCATAGCTTTCTTCCTCTGAAAAGGGGGGCTTAATATTTAAGGGGAAATGACTGAATAGAGTATTTTACATAGAAGTCTCCGTTTAAATAGCGTGAAGGAAGACTTAAAGTAAAAGTAAAGGTACCATAATTAACGTCGATAATACGTAACAGTTTTCAAATGAAACCATGTTGTCTCGCAGTGATGAGCGCAAATTTCTATTGCGTCGAGAAGCCTGAAAAATTTTCAGGACTTCAAAAGGATTTGAATACGCGACCTCGCGATACCGGTGCGATGCTCTAACCAACTGAGCTATGAAGCCACTGACGTTGGGAGCTGGTCACTTCTGAGTTCACAACTTCCCGTGATAAGTAATTATGAGTGAAAGATATATATGAAATACATCATATATTGCACTGCGGGTATGAAATCAAATGAAACCATGTTGTCTCGCAGTGATGAGCGCAAATTTCTATTGCGTCGAGAAGCCTGAATCCCTGAATCCCGTTGAAGTCCTGAAAATTTTTCAGGCTTCTCGACGCAATAGAAATTTGCGCTCATCACTGCGAGACAACATGGTTTCGTTTGATTTCATACCCGCAGTGCAATATATGATGTATTTCATATATATCTTTCATACATAACAGTTTGTTTGTTATTTATTTGTTTGAGCAGGTTGAAGTTTTGGCAGCTATTCAGCTGATGTGGACCTGCTATATCCACCCACCCATATACTCATACCGGGGGGTATATAGACAGCCACAACACCGGGAACTTCATCCCCTACTCTTCTCGAATAGTGTGTGGGTTCTTTAACGTCCCACAGGGAACTAATGAACATGGAAGATATTTGCGAGACGAGGCCTACGGTTTATAACCATTCGCGGATGTAATTACAAAGGCAGTACTTTCTCCTCAGTTATTTAAAGACCCTGAGTGTTGGTCCGGCCGGTGTCGAACTCACGACCTCGCGCATGGCAGCCCGGTGCGCGGTGGCTTAGTGTTCAACTGACAAACCTGAGGTCGACGGCCGGTGCGCTCATTTTACTCCCACTCTCCATAAGTGCTTCGTTTTAAGGGTAATTAAAGCTACTTAAGCTACACAGAAAGGAAAGAAGTCGAAGCGAGGATGTGAAATCCGGGGATCGACCTCGGGATCTCTTGCAACAAGGCCGCACACTAACCGATTGTGCCATCCTTGCTCCTAAACAACCTCCCCACACGCTGTTCGTATCTTAATAGAGAGCTTTAGATTCTGGGACGAGAACGTCTACGAGTACGAAATTTTCTTATAGACCAACAGTGAGCGCGCGCAAACCAGCGTCATTTTGGCGGGAAAAACGTGTTACCGTCGTCATTTTAGTACGAGGTTTTGCAAAAATGTGGTCGTGTCAAAACAAGTCAACAACACGGTAGCAGTTTTGGCATTTTTCGATCTCAAAAAGGCCTAGGTAACAGCAATAAGAATAACTGAGCAACCTATACTGCTAACAAAGAGTAAGATTAATCGTACGGGTTATAAATTTTCTAAGCAGACCATTCGTCCATGCTGCCTCCCCCATGTGTGACTTTTCGTAAGAACTCTAACTAATATCTTTCATTCAAAGGCCTTTTGTGCTTACTTCATAGTTTTGCTCTGTGTATGAATCCAGTGAGTTACCACAAGCACCACGCATATATTTTGCCGCTGCATTGACAACAACCTCGTCGATTTGCACAGGTTCAGGATTTTTTTTTTTTTTTTACAATTTCTGACCGTTTCCCTCAACATGGCCTTTAATGTGATGTTACTTAGTCTATGTAATAGGACTACATGCTGTCCAATTTGGAAATAAATGAATGAGGAAAATGTTTGACGAAGCCGTAGGCCGAGTCCAATTTGCCAGTCCGAGGAATTTTTTGAATCCAATTATTTTCAAATTGGTCATAAGCATGTAGCCCTGTTTTCAATACCTGTTAATCACATAGCATCCAAAAAAAGGATGAACATGGAAAATATTGGACACTCAGATCCATCTTATACAAGCAGCATCATGTGTGAACCTTCAAACGGAGAAACAGCAGTTTGATGGCAGTGACAATAGCTGCAACCTGATTGGTCAATACTCGGTTTTTTTAGTTATCTTGACACTTGATCAGTTTAAAAAATCTGTCTTTACTTTATAATACTTCAGTTTAGAGGAAAAAAGTAGCCGACTTCTCTGAGTGAAGTCGGCTGCCAGTGCTCATTGAAACCACTGAGATGTAGATGAAGATCACAAAGCTCTCAAACATACAGAACACCAGGGTTGGCAAAGTGCTTACTACAATCAATATGGCCCAATATTGATTCCACGACTTGAGGCCATATGTGGTTTGTTGTTTCCAAACTTTGGTCCGAGAGATTTTTCTCTGGTACTTCAGTTACCCCCTCTCAACAAAAACAAAGGTTTGATTTGATTTGATTTGATTTGATTTGATTTGACGTCTCCACAACTGGCAGAGCATTTTGGGATAGGCTATACAGCCTTAACACTTACGTCCATAATTGCACCTAAGTAGAAAGACGCCCAATTTTGACATCCAACACGTTAACTCTAAGCATTTAATTGCTACCTATTTACAACAATAAGGTAAAGGTCAAGGTTAGCGTTATATTTTTGCTTAGCGTAAATGCAGCTGTTTCCATTTACCGGGGAGAAGCATTTGGAGACACATTTGTGATGTTAATTGTCTGTATTCCGAGGCATGGGTGATGTTAAAGTTGGGGATAAGAGCAGAGGACTCTTCGTGACGCTTATTGAAATCTTCCTTAATCTACTTAGGGGCATTCTTGGACATAATTCTCTGCAATATTGCAACTCTGATGTCTCATCATCTTCAAATTATTATTATTATTATTATTATTATTATTATTATTATTATTATTATTATTATTATTATTATTATTATTATTATTATTTGACTATTATTAAGGGATCAACTATTCAAGGATATCTCAACCATAGTAACAAATTTAGGTTCTTCCTTGAGAAGCTCATGCAAAACTCCACCATCGCCTCCCCCCAAAATCAGGATGTCCTTGGCTTTGTAGCATTCTCTACCATTGCCTAGAAGAGCTTTAGTGTAGTTAATATCAGCTTCTGCCAACACTGTCAGACGGAATAAATGGGAAAAGACGAATGAGCATTAAATACAAAACTACAGTATGAGCAGTGATAAGGCTCACTAATCTAGTTTTCATGTTTAAATGCATGATGATTGAAACACCAGGCTCACATAGACAAGCTTCCTGTAATGACAGCATATTCCCATCAAGTCCTGCTTTCTTTAGCCAGGTCTGAAATCTCTTTTCAAGTCCTGGTATTTTTCAATTTTTTCTTATTCATTCTCTTTTACCCAGCAGTAAAATGGGCAAGCAATATCAGCAATATTATATAGTAAATTAACTTTATTTTGAGACACAAGTGAAGTTGGGGAGAAGAGCAAAGGGGATTAGCATATGTGATTATGGAGTCTGCCATGGCCACGTTTGAGAGGGCTCTGTTGTCTTACTGCGCTAAGTTAAACGATGGCTATACAATTGGACAGGTGAAGGACCTTTCAAAGAAGGAACTCGAACTGCTTCACTCTAAATTGTTCTATGTTTTCACGCTCTTTCTGTTTCCTCGCCTGTATCAAAATTAATGTAATATCAATTGGTAACATGGGGGCCAACTAGGATTTTTTTTCAAAACCGAATGGTTTATTTGGCCACAAGACTCAAGCACGTTTTAATTAATAATTTATTACAACAGAAACATTGGCATAAACATTTGTAACTAAATTAAGTAACCACGTCAAGAGGAAATAAAAATTGCATTGAATTGAAAAATTGATGGGGACATTGCGCGCATGAAGCTTTTAAGGAAGTCCATTTGCAGTTAATTTGGGGCATTTCTGGAGTACATATCAGCCTCTCCTGTGGATGGGTTCTTCAACATCCAGCATCTGATATGGGAGAATATCAAGAACCTGTGAGCATCTGTAACTACATGTCCCCAATGCTCTTATAATACTGTTAGTTTGTAAAATTATTGGAGGAACTTCAGTTCAAAGCAAAATTAAATTTTGTTTCCAGAACTTACTCTCGTGCAGATCTAAAAATAACATGTTTCCATAACGAATAGAATGGGCAATCCACACATCCTGATACTGAGACTTCTGCCTAAACACTGACCTGAAATTACATTTCGTTTGTAAAAATGTAAATGTAAATGCTCTGTTTATAGTGGAAGTGCACTAATAGCTAGTTTACAGGCACCCCACTTTTAACAATGTGAAAGAAACAAAAAATATATATATATATATTCAAACTCAACAGAAACATTATTAAGAACCCCAACTGGCAGGAGGCAACCAGTTGGCTATTTACTAAGCGTGGTAGAGTTGAATTCGGGACAACCGGAAACAAATCCTAACCAGAGGTTAGAACGGGATTTGAACCCGGAGCAGCCGCATGCAAACTCAACGCCCTAACCACTCGACCACGCTGCCTCCCCAACATAGAAATAAATTTATTGCATGAAGGTTTGCGCAGTTTATTCTACGTACTGATGGCATCAAATCAGTATTACTGGTAGGGATATACAGAGAACATTAAATTTTAAAGGGACATAGAGAGAACATTTAGAGGGATATAGAGTGAGCAGTATACACCACCAAAGCTGGCAAGAAGAATGGGGCAAGAGATTCTGAAACATGGTTTCTGCTGTCCACAAACACAGACAGAAGGAAAAAAATTAAAACTCACTTATCAAAATCATATTCCTTAAGTCTGCCGTCTGACGTGTCATGGTAGCAAAGAATTTCCCTTCCTCTGCAAATTGTAGGGATAAAGTCTGCTTTTAAACATGACAATGCTTCATCAAGTTTGTCACGCAGATCTATGTGATTCTGAAAGTCAAATTATGTATTCAACATTTGTTGCTCAATCAACACAAGAGAAAAAAAAGAAACATTAAAAAGTAAGGGACTTGAATGACTATAATAGTACACACTTGTAACAGTTTTGCATATTCAGGAGTTCAGTAAAAAATATTTAACAAATAATAATTTCCTCAACTGAAGGTTCAACAAAAATAATTTTCATGTTACTGCCTACCACAGCAGAAAGAACAATTTGTGACTTGGAAGCTCAGTGGTAGAGCAGGGAGTGGTACTGAATGATATTCCCATCAAGTCCTGCTTTCTTTAGCCAGGTCTGAAATCCTTTACTAAATGTAACTGTTCCAAGGGCCACAATAACAACTGGCTATAACTGTACCTTCTTTGCACTTCCAGTGACAGACACTAATCACTTCAATCTCTTTTCAAGTCCTGGTATTTTTCAATTTTTTCAATAATTTCTTCAACTGAAGGTTCAACAAAAATAATTTTCATGTTCCTGCCTACCACAGCAGAAAGAACAATTATTTGTGACTTGGAAGTTCAGTGGTAGAGCAGCGAGTGGTACTGAATCACAAGGTCATGGGACTGCTTAACCTGAATGTGACTACTTGAGTTTACACTGTATCTCAGTAATAATTAGTTATTAAATAAAGATGATTCACACATCCACTCAACTAAAACAAAAGTTAATGGCTAAAACATACCCATAAAAGCTTTAAAGGAAGCTTTGCAGAACTTACCTTTCTTTGGAGTAGCATTTCTCCACTTGCACCTTTCAAATATTGAGTGACATCCAACGTGATCAAGCCATCAGGAAACAATCGAACTGTACCCTGGCTAAACAAAAGAAAAACGAACAAAAGGGTGGTTTACTGTGGGGTATTTCCAGGTGAAATTAACAATATTATTAATAGAGATAAACTAGTAATGACAATTATAATAATAAGTGGAAGTGAGTAATGGTGGATATTTACCAAGCCGCGAAGCGTCAAAGTAAATTCCACCACTTTCACCGACACAGAGTGAATAATAAATGTAATTATACACCACACCAGCCGAGTGAAACAAAAAACTAGTTTTTTTTTGTAAAATGTGGAACAAGAAGCCATTGTTTTTCTTCAGCTACTTGGAGGTGAATGTAATTACCATGCTAAATTACCTTCAAGTTAGCCAATCAGCGAGCATGGAGTCTGTACTAGTCACTTACATGGTGTAAAGGTTTCCTATTTCCTGCTATTTTCTATTGTTTCTTGTTTCATACTGGCAAGTCTGGTTTTGTTCTCATATTGTCAAAATTAGGTTCTCGTATTTCAGTCTCTTCCACCTGTTTTTGTCCTAGTCATGTTTTAAGTTCAAAGCGTTGTTTCATCAATTCAAGTTTTAAGGATCATTTCATTTGTTTGGTTTCATTATTTGGCCCAGGATAGTTATGTGTGAGTAATTCTTTTTGTTTATTTAAGTATATTTAAATTAGCACACGCTTTTTAATTGCTCAGTGTTATTACATGTAATTTGATCCATGTGAAGTAATTTTAACTGATTAGTTCAAGCTTAAAGTCAAAGGTGCTCTGTTATTCATTGATTGCATTTTGTTCTTTTGATTCAATAAGTAGTTTGAATAGTGTTCTTTATGCCTTCATGTGTTTTGATAAGCTGCATGTATTTTTATTTTTAGGTTTGTTTTATTTGCGCTCTATTTAATTTCATGTTTTAGTTTAAGACTTCCACTGATAATAAATCGCAGTTGACTGGTTCATTAGATCCTTAAGTCTTCCTGTGGTTTGGTTATTGGTCAATGTCTGTAAAATCAATCCCCAGAAATGCCCGACACCCTTTGAACTCCTTCTCTGAGGAGTCGCGCCATTTACATGTGGTATATACTAAAATTTATTATTATTGTTATTATTATGCTATCTCCTTTTAACTTTATGCCATATTAAAACATAATAGCTGAGCCCATCCCTAATGAGCCTTGGGCTAAAATGAGGTTAAAGTCTACTTGATGGAGAGTGTCTTTCTTAGGATGTGGGATGTTCCTAGAAGTGTAATCTTCTGTAGTTCAGTAATGTTGATGTTACCCGGGATTTGTTTGATATATTTCTCCAAGCCCTTTGTTATTAGTCCCAGTGCTCCAATCACCACTGGAATTGTTGTGGCCTTCATACACCACATTCGTTCAATCTCGGTTTCGAGGTCTTTATATTCTGACTGCTAATTTCAGTAACTTTAACTGAAGTGTTCTTCTTCTTCTTCTTCTTCTTCTTATTATTATTACTATAATTACTTATTGGGCAATCTATCTACAGAGAGGTTCATTGATCAGCAGAGCAAGAGGAGATTGTAAGTCAAGTGATAGTAACCGAGAATAATACGCTGTCTGTAGCATCATCATAAAAGCAAACTAAGTTATCATCTTTTCAGACACAAAATTAATGGCAAGTATTACTTGCTGGAACCTCTGTGAGAGACGTCATTAACATTTTCTAAATAAAGTTTTCCAACATTAAAAAAATACAATGTAACCCACTTTTCTGAGCAAAATAAGCAATGAAACTTTCCTTTAATTGGCTATCAATGCTTTGACCCCCCCAAAAACCCCTAATAGATAATAAAAAAATCAGTCACTATTTTCACAAATCAAATACTACAGTTGATTTGGGGGGGTTTAATATTGCATTAAAACAATAAATATCCAGTTTAATGAAGCATAATACAGTCCCAAGAGTAATTAACTTAATTGTACTGTTTTTACATTTAAAAAAAACCCCAAAAACGTATTGCATTATGGGTTTGGGAAAATAGTCAATTAATATAATTATGTGTGTTTTAATACTTACATTCCATGTTGACCAGTGAATAACATAACTGTCGAACTGCTAAAATCTGGTTTATTGACTTGAAAAGAATCCTTGATAACATCATTGATTTTATCCTGTGCTGATTTCATCCAGCTTCCGGAAGGAACCGGTGTGACACGAAAGTCTAGTAATGTTTGGTTGACTGACATATTACATCTAAGGGTGCACTCCAACTGTTCAACTAAAGAAGATAATCTAATTTATTATTCAGTTTTTTCAGTCACTATCTGTCATCTCATTGGTTAACAGGCTAACTGGTCATTTATTTACATGTTATGCCTCACCCAGCTTAATCCACACCACATAAAATAGTGCATAGCACAATGTTGGAAATTTAAAAAAGAATAAGTTCTTATTAGGATTAATGAAAGAATTGCCTCAGTGGAATTTCATCTGCCAATGCTCTGCAATTCTGAAAATGTCATGCCGCTGTAACAGGTCATTTCTCTGTGGAAGGGTTTCATTTTGATAAGTATGCACGTAATTTGTATAGAAAATTAACATGTACAAAACAGGCATCTGTTATATTGTATTTGTGTGTATACTATATTCCGAGTCTCCAGAAAGCTTTAAGGTCACTAGTAAAGATATGACCGCCACCCATATGGTGCAGTCAAGAATGCACTCGCAACGAACCCCAGTCGGATCATTTTTTGGGGTCTATAAATAGCTGGAAAATAATGAGACTGCCTTTCATTGAAACAAGATCAACATCACTTACAGTATTAAGGAGTATGTATTGCCCTGTCCATGAAAACCAGGAACATGATGTGTCTGGATTATATACTCTCACTTCAATGGGATAGACAATCAAGTTCATTTCAGGAATGTATGAATAATAATAATTTGAAAAACATACAAAAATTATGTGTAAAAGAACAACTCAAATAATTGTAAATTCTCATGCTTTTCTGCAGGGTAGCCTGTGCAGTTGCCGGCTAACAGTTGCTGTGACATGGTCATTAATTCGCACACCATTACGAGATGGTGATGCCCATAACAGCTGCCTTAGTGACACCGTTCAAGCTTATATTTATCTCTCCTCGCAGCTCCAGGGCCCGCTTCCCAAAAGTTCTGAAACTGTTCAGGTACCAGAAATATCTTGTTTATGCAACGTACCTTCAAACCGTGGTATATTAATTAGCTAACTGTTTTATTAAGTTCTTTGCTGACAAGATTGACATGACTAATCAAAACCTCACAGTGTTAAACGATGTCCTCATGACGCGCATGTCTATGAGGATACACTAGTGTCTTCCTGCAGTCTTGATTGTTTCATTGATGTGCCTATTGATACTCTGTTTTCCACAGCTCGTTACTGATAGCAAAGAAAGCCTGTGCTCTTGATTCTCTTTCTGCCTGTCTTAAATTGACTACATATCTTCATGTCTTAATGCCTGTTATCACAGTTCTAGAATTTTTAAATTTGTCGCTGAAATCCAGACTATGCCATCTAAACTTGAAGAAGCTGTTTTGAACCCACTCCTGGAAAAGAATAATCTGGATCAGACGGAGTTGAGTTTTCTCTGTGATCGAGAAAGCTGCGGCCCTTCAGCTAACTGGAAGATAATCACCTTTACCACAGTCTGCATACAAGAAATCTCATAGTACGGAGACAGCGTTAAATAAAGTTCATAATGACATTGTTACTTCCATTGACAGTGGACACTCAGTCATCCTGGTTCTGCTTGATTTATCTGCAGCAATTTCTAACTGTGGACCACAGGATTTTAATAGAGAGGCTTTCAATTCATTTTGGGATTCATAATATGGCGCTCAACCCCATGCAAAATGTGAGGGTTTAAGGACACCTCATCACATTCATTACATTTCACTTAAGGTGCTTCTCAGGGTTCAGTACTGGGTCCGATATTGTTTTCTTTATTCACTTCTCCATTGGGTGCCATCGCCAAGCATCATGAAGTTCCATGTCTATGCTGATGACATGCAGCTGTACTTATCATTTACAACATACTGTACAAATGACATGGAAGTGAGGAAGACCACAATGGAGACCTGTGTTCATATTATTGACCTTTGGATGGTACAAAAATTAATTGACTCAAGCTACATGCTGTAAACCAAGAAAAAACGGAGGTACTGGTATTCTCATCTTGTTATCACCCAAGACCAAACATTCATGATTTGACCATTGTTGATGAGGAAGTAAATTGTTCCTCAACAGCAAAGGACATTGGTGTGACACTTGATGAATCTCTGTCCATGGCTCCGCACATTGCAGCAGTGTGTAAATCTGCATTTTTTCATTTACACAACATATCTAAGATTAGGAAGTTTCTTAGCACAGAAACTATGAAATCCCTGGTACAATGTACATGCTTACATAACATCAGAGGTTGACTACTGTAACTCATTGCTGTATGGTGTTCCCAATTATTCATTGCTATGTCTGCTATGGCATCAACAAGTATTAAACTGTACTGCAAGAGTAGTGTTTATATCCAACACATATGATCACATAACACCTCTCCTCAAGGAACTCCATTGGCTACCCATCGATTTAATCACATTTAAAGCACTCCACAAGTGAGCTCCAAATTATACCCTATAAACCTTCAAAATCACTTCGCTCCTTTACCAAAAATATTTTAAGGAAACCTGGGTTCAATCTTAAGTCGGTGGTCAGTTTTTTGGATTGGTTTCAGCGGTGCCTTGGAATTTCGAATGCCCTTCCACAGTCAACAAAAGATCCACCATCAGTGGAAACTTTTAAACAGAAACTTAAGAGACATTTATTTTTACAGGTTTACATCTGACATTGATTTTAAGAGTCTGATTTTGGGTTGACTATTTTAAGACAATTGTACCACAGTGGTATCTTACTTTTTATTTACAATATTCCATTTTTGTAGTTGCAATGGTTAGGTAAAAGTGGTAATTTAATACTTTCAATGAGTATATTGTATATGCTAATTTCAACTTGTCACCTGTCAAAGGTTTTTGTACCACAGGAAAAAGACGCTATATAAATGTATAATTTGTATTTTTATCTTCGAAGCATGAAACTCTGGTATTAAGCCTATGCTGTTCTAAAAAGTTTTGAGTCTTCTATTAATCTGTCGAAAAACCAGCTTTTTAAACAGGCTGTATATCGCATGAAAAATACCAAATTAATATATAAATCTCATTTTATGGATGACCAGCCGCCATGATAGTTCACAAATTATAAATTCCTTCTGTACTTAAATACTGTTCTACGCTTCATTGAGTTAATAGCTCGAGCGTAGCTAGTAAACAAAGTAATCTATAAAAATTATTTACGCTTTCAAATCAAAAGCATACCTGTCAAATATCAACCGCTGTTAAATCAGCTGTGATTTCCTGTCGAGCACGACTCCTACATGCAGAACTTCGAAGGTAAAAAGGATGATTCGAAAGGACCTGGACCTCGTTAAATATTTAAAACACTAACGTCAAGCACTTTTATGTTCGCGAGTTTTCAAATATGGCGCCGAAATGATCGTGAAATGGATCATCCTTTCAAAGTCATTTGACACATCTCAAATGCTCTGAAGGAAGGGTTGTTTTTTTTAAGTATGTTTGCGCGCAGTGACTCCATTCTCTCAAAATTGTGTCGTCCTTCCTAGGTCGCCTGGAAGTTAAAATAGGTGGCGGCCGCGGTGTATCTTACAGCGGTAGGGGGAAAAGGCGGGAAAGTTGAGCACGAACCAGTTATGAATATCGACACCAGTCACCAGGGCCCGGTTGTTCAAAAGCCGATTAACGCTAATCCCAGATTAAAAATTAACCAATGAGTTTATTTCTCTATTCCCAAATGCTGTTCAACGCTGATATTCGGCAAAACTTTACATTAGAAGATGTCAATCCTGAACAACAAAAATAAGCAAAAGAAACTTTCACCAAAAAGTTGAAGACATGAAACAAAAGTTAACGCTAATCCTGGATTAAGTTAACCCGCTTTCGAACAACCGGCTCCAGGAATCAAACCGTTCCCATGAAATTTCGTTCTTTCAAGAACGTTTCGCATGCTACGACAGAGGGGTCTCTCAGATTTTTAAACTAATCATCTCTAATGGGGATAAGGTACTTTAGCAATGTAATTATAAATTTGCGAAAGAGAGAAATGAAGTTGCGCGTAAAAAAAAGGGGTGGGTCAAGGAAAATCATGCTTTACATTGAGGGTGGGTTTTGAAAAATTATGCATCAATTTTATTGTACACAATTATACGTACACATGGCCCCAACAGTAATTCTGGTTAAGACGTTTTCTCAAAATAATGACAAAACAGCAACATTCATGCAAATTCAGATATACTATGGTCTGTATTAAAGTGAAACTATCATCAGTATCTATGTCAAAGTCCATTTGATTTTCTATATGGTCTTCGAAAGCAACCCGATCTTTCACAATTTCTCGGGCCACTATAAAAATTGTGTCTTCAAATTCGATTGTTCCGGCCCACCCCCTGAGCTCCGGTTCTTTATGACTAGTCCCTTATCTGCATAATTTTAACACACGAGAAAAACACGTATAGATGCGAGGATTGTTTCTCTGTTTCGCCTATAGCCCGCACTTCATTCACACATCTACATTTCTTTCGACATAAATTTTGTCGTTCGAAGAGGAGTTAAATAGGAAAAACAGCTCACTTCCGGTTGCCTGCGCGTTTCAAAACGTAGTTAATTATGCAGGAGCCGTATCGAGAAACTGTAAGTGTTCTTTGAAGATTCAGCTGGAGGATTTCAGTTCGAGGGATCACTTTTTCTCATTCTTGGAAGATTCGAAGAGATAGGCTGAGCGATCGTGGCGGAGGGATTACCCTGCGAGCAGAGTCTCTTTCGATCTTCCACCAGCCGCCTCGACATTTTGTATTGAGCATGCGTTAACAATTCAAAAGTATTCGGGAGTCAATCTCGTTCCCAGAGGCCGCGATCCTTTTGGTCATGAAAAAAGGACCCCTGGGGACGAGGTTGTTCGGGAGTCAGACACGCGTGACTAGTAACCGCGAAACCACAATCAAAACAAACATTTGGGATATATTCCAACAACTCTGGCAAATGACACAACAAACAAGGAATCATTTTCTTGGAAACTCAAGATCAAGCTTTTAAATTTCCATTTCAAATTTTACTGAAAAAAATTATGGGTTTCTCAATTTTGACAAACTAGTTTCTGTATTAAACCGACATACGGAGGAAATACTCATGGGAATTGTCACGCTGTTGTAAATTTAAAAAGATTGATGATGCTCGGCGATTGATCATGCGCACAAATTAAGAAAGACAGGCTTGACAAGTCGAAACTGGACTGACTCCATTACTTTGCATGAGCAGCAAATAAAAGAAAGTCGAGGCGGCTGGCAGAGTCTTCTTTCCTCTTCCCGACTCATCCAGAAAGATCGAAACAGACTCTGCTGTTTTGCATCGTGAGCGCGCGCATTTGGAAGTGCCGAATGTTGCCGAGACTGGTAGAATCTTTTCGCAACCTCCACTAATTTCATTCAAACGCGACAAAAACGTAGGCAACTTTTTAGTTAGAA